>PVIU01016545.1:0-44449 GCA_004026605.1 Ondatra zibethicus | reverse complement strand
TACATTAAGGGAGTCATTTTAGGATTGGCAAGAGTCTTGACTCTAGATGGGATCACGGGTGTCCACGGGGATGTCCCCAGCTAAGGTCTTGGGCAGCAGAGGAGAAGGTGCCTGATCTAGCCTTGTCCCATAGTCACATTGATGAATATCTTGATCATCACCATAGAAATTTCTTCCGATGGATGGATATAGAGACAGAGACCCACATTCACATCAGAGCAATGGACTGAGCTCCCAAGGTCCAGTCGAAGAGCAGAAGGTGGGGGCAGATGAGCAATTAAATTGGGACCGGGAGAGGCTGGTCCACCAACCGAGACAGTGTGCCTGATCTAATGCGAGCTCACCAAATCCAGCTGGACCAGGACTGAATGAGCATATGATCAAACCGGAATCCCTGAATGTGGCTGTCAATGGGGGCTGACTGAGAAGCCAATGATAATGGCACTGGGACCTATCTCTTCTGCATGTATTGGCTTTTTTGGGAATCTAGTCTATATGGATGCACACCATCCTAGGCCGGGATGGAGGGGTGAGGGCCTTGGGCTTCCCACAGGGCAGAGTACCCTGCCTCCTCTTAAGGAAGCAGGGGGAGAGAGGAGGGTTAGTGGGGGAGCGGGAGGGGACTGTGAGAAGGGGAGGAAGTGTAAATTTTTTGAATGAAAAATAAAAGAATTTAAAAAAATAAAATAAAGAATGAGAGGTAGAAATGGAAATGGCCCTTTTCCAGTAAAATAATTACTTCATATCTCTGTCATCTCAACTACATATTCTCTAAAAGAGAACATAGCAGTGGTTCTATTAGTATTGAAGCAAGAAATGTTTTAAAATATTAGTCGAAGATGTGTTAATTTGTTTATGCTGTGGAACATTTGTTTAATCATCGATGCAAAGATATGTTGCATTTGTTTAATTCTATGAAGCTGTGTTACTGTGCCTGCTTAAAACACCTGATTGGTCTAATAAAGAGTTGAATGGCCAATAGCTAGGCAGGAGAAAGGATATGTTGGGCTGCAAGGCAGAGAGAATAAATAGGAGCAGAAATGTAGAAATAGGAGATGGGGAGCAAAAGGAGAAGGAGAAGAAGATGTCAGGAGCCAGCCACCCAGCTACCTTGCAAGCCAAAGAGTAAGAAGTAAAGAAAGGCATATAAAATAGAGAAAGATAAAATCCCAGAGGCAAAGGTAAATGGGATAATTTAAGTTAAGAAAAGCTGGTTAGAAACAAGCCAACCTAAGGCCGGGCATTTGTAAGAAATAATAAGCCTTTGCATAATTTATTTGTGATTTAGATGGGGTTTTCCCCCAAAGAGCCAAAAGAGAAAATCAACCACAACAACAAAAGATTACTACTTAATCTTATAGTAAGTATCAGTTCCATTCATAACAAGAGGCTGCTTAAGAGGAATTCCCAAATACAGGAATTGAAATAATTTAGTACTGACAAAAAGAATGCAAACACCCTTAAAGTTGTTTTTTACATAAAAAAGGCTAATTTACGTAAAGGTGTATCTGTCCCTCCATGTGCATGACTTATTGCATTTGTTTCACACCCATTACATCCCAGTCAATCACAAGTTCTGCAGGGCTTTCTACTGCTCGTTCCCTATGCTGAACTTGGTTTTCTAACTCTGATAGGCTCAGGCAAGTGTCAAGAGAGGGGTCTGCTAAAGATCTCTGAGGCAGAAGAGATCCAGAATTCACTGCTCTCAAAAACCTTTGCCCTCAGATGGACAGAGGGACCCAATGAGTCACAGCTCCTCTCTCTCTCCACACAGTGAGGAACACTGCATTTTACCTCTTGGCCCAGGCCTGAAACTAGATGTTTCCCACATGTTCACAGGTCCACAGAGGCAATCCTATCCTGTAGATTGCCCCTTGGTTGCAGTACTTCAGTGGGAAATGGACTGTGCTTCTTCATTTGAAATACCAACTTTACCGCATAGCCCTTTGTTTTCCCAACAACCGCAATGACCGTCTAATGAGTAATCTTTTAATAGGTACCTTCTTCATTTCATTGATAATGACTATGTTTCCTTGCTTCTGTCTCAGTTATACAAAAATAATTTACTAACACCCTTGATAAAACATATACAGTCTGAGGAAAAACTAATAAATGAGTCAGGGAAACTCTGGTACATATAAATAACAGAATTTATCATCTAATATTGGCATATCAAATTAGTTTCAGTGAGTGTGATTTTTTTTCTACTCCAAATTTGATGATAAGGAAGCTTCTGAAACCAACTCCAGAGATTATGGTTGATGTAAAGATGAACACAAATGGGAGTGGCATCAAGCAAATTCATACCTGCTGGTTTTTACTTAATCTCTAGAATCCATGACCTCATTGCACATGTTTCTCGCCATGAGGCACTCATTTCTCTATGATGTCAGGGTGAGCTGAATAGGAAGAATATAATGGAAATTTAAGCCCTTTCTTATAACAATAGTCATCTATTCTAAGTGCTTCACCTATTGATAAACACATGTCAGTGTTTACCTGTTTTTTTTCCATTGGAGAACCCTGGGTAACTCTTAAGTGTTTTGCCCTCCAGGCTGATATTAAAAGTTAATCACCACCACATGGGACAAGCCTCAGGAGACTCTGACAGTCTTCAACTAGTATCTGCAACTTATGCATCTTACATTAGCCTCTGAGTTGCTCAACTCATCCTCCACAATAGAATTCTTTCTCTCTAAGCAGATGCTCACACACAGAAAGACTTATGTCATTATTACTGTGAATAGTACATTGAAGAAGGACAACTACTGCGAGAATAATTTAGAACCTTGAGTTATATTGTTAAGAACAGAGAACCATGGGATATGTGTCCTCAGATGTAAGTGCATTACTGCAATGTGATACTCCCAATAACACAAACTATGTAATTCCCATGGCTCTGTTAACAGATACCACTTTATTTCAATTTAAAGTTTAATTTTATATGCTTTTTAATTAATATGTTTGTCTACTTATTGTTGTTATTAATAGCATGTATAGATATATATGTGCTATGATTAGTTAACCTTTTGGGAACTATCATGTGATTTCATGCCAGGGACCACAACTCCTTATTCACCAAGTGCATCATTAAATACATAGAGAGCCTTCAAATATGGTTCCAGTGAAGAGCAGGATGAGGCTTGTAGCTAGAATGAACAAAGGTTAAAGATGACGTATTTGCAAGGGAGGCATTAAATAACTATGGCAGAAAAAAAAGGAAAACACCGGTCTCCTAGAGAATAAAATGAGTTATGAAGAAACAAGGAAGGTAAGAGAGTCAAATTTCACATGACGGATTGTATCGGACCAGTAAAACATCTGAAAATCTACAACCTGCATCAATGTCAAAAAATCCAAAGTGAGCAGGTGATCTGAGCATGCAGCTGACATCCGTTTTTCACACTTGCTTGGTCTATAAAATACTTCTTTAGCTATCTTGAACAAAGACACCACAGTGGGCTACACAAGGTGTGGAAAAAGCAGAGAAAACTTCCGTCTCCTCTGCATGCCTTAGTCGTTCTTGAGCTCTGAGCCCGTGTCTTAATTGCCTTGCCTGTCTTATTAGATTGAAAACCCACTGGGTTGGGACCATCACTACTAAGGTGTGCAGCGCTGAGCTTGGCAGGTGATCAGCACTCAATAAATGTCTATTGTGACTATAAACCAATGTATAAATCTCAGAAATAGGCATAATAATGGACCTGACAGATTAATGCCTGAGGCTATTTTTGTAGAGCAGCATGGGCTAGCCAAATCAAAATCAGACACCTCAGATTCAATTCTTCTCAGTTTTGCATGTAATTCTCAGTCTCTCGCAGTTTTTTCCTGTGACAGACAGGAAGAAATGATAGTCAAGTTTTCAACATAATTGAATTAAAAAAGTATTCTCTTACCCCCTTCTCTCTTTTTAGTACCCTTCTCTCATGCTGTTGACCCATTATGTAGATGCCGTTGCCTTTTCATAATTGATGGAGTGGTTTCAGATTCTGTTACAGATATTTTATATTGTACATATTTCCAACCCTTCATTTTTGTTGTAGTTTTTCCTCAGAGCCCGAAGCCTAATAAAAAAACAACTCCTGGTCTCATGGCGCATGCCCATTTCCCCACCACATGAGGGTGCTAGGCAGGAGGAGTTACATTTCAGAGATCTTATCTCAATAAACAAAGGACTTGGTGAATTTAGGTCAATGGTGCGGTGCTTGCTTAGTACACCCATGACCTTAAGTTAAACCTCCCACAAAGCAAAACAAAACAACCATAAATATCAAGTTCAAGTTTGTTTCTGTCCTCTGAAGTGACTGATACAGAGTCATTACTATTTTTCTTAGATAATGTCAGGTCCAAAAGACTGGGGAAAAATGGTTAACTGTGGTCCCTTATGGAATAATAATAATAATAATAATAATAATAATAATAATGGCAGTTCTCCCTTTCCCTTGACCAACAACATTCCAACCTTCTAGGATTCTGACAAGGATGCCCTAATTTCAGCAAAGAAGCAGTTACAGAAGAGATTATATCATGCCTTACCTTCAACAAAAAGTCTGTAATGTAAGTTCCAAAAAGAACTGGGGACAAATAGCTAACTGTGGTACTTATTAGAATATCAAAGAGTACGCTAGTGTCCAGGCTCTCTCAGCATCTCCAGTAACTATTATAAAGTCCATGCTGGCATCCTGTTGCTTTTCAGCTCTTCTTACTCCACCACCCCCTTCCCTGAACTTCTTTAACTCATGGACATTCCTTCTCTCAGCTTCCCTGCCATTTCGACCTTGTGCTTCTTGGGTCTCTTGGCTCTTGACTCTCTCTTGTTCCCCTTTCTGGCTGACTTCCTCCTCCCTCGTTGCCAATTTCAGTCTGCTGGCCATGTTTAGTCTACTGTTTTTGCTCCCTGCTCTGAACTCTTCCAGATGCCACTGGCTGTGCTCTCCAGCATATCTACTACAAAAACCTTCTACTTAATCATACCTTTAAATAGTCACCTCCTCACTTTATACATCTGATTCCAAAAACCCCACTTTATGCAGATAGTAAACTAGTATGTGGAAAAATCAATGAGTTAATCAGGTTCCTTCAAAAAAAAAAAAAACCCACAGCCAAGGACAATGACAATATTCTATGCTGTTTTACCTCTGAACCTGAGTTATTTAACTCAGTGTATCTTCCAATTCTATCCTTTTACCTGCAAATTTTATGATTTCATGTTTCTTCATGGGTGAGTAGTATTCCATTGTGTATATGGACAGCATTTTCATTATTCATTCATTATTTGAAGGACATTAGAATTGTTTCAATTTCCTAGCTCTTGTGAATAGAGCAAGAGTGGAAAAGAAAAGGTTATTTTTTAACAGGTTTTTAAAGAATTTTGAAAATGAAATATGAGTTTTCAAATTCCAATTTTTACTTACTTAATGTGCCACCTCTATCTACTGCTGAGATAAGATTATGAGTTTTTGTTTTACAAAGAGCCAATAGTTGTCCTTTAAAAAATTATTTTTATGCTTCTTTCCTTGGTCAATAAGTAAAACAATCATCCAATTTTGATTATACGAATTTGCAATTTGATCATTGAAATTATCTGAAAGTTTCAAATATTTCTTAATTACTCCATATACTTACTGTGATGTTTGAAATATGTATAATATACCTTTTAAAGCCATTCTTTTGTAAATATTATTACAAAGATAAACACACTGCTTATAATTAGGAAAAAATAAGGAAATAAGAGGAAATCCGGGATAAAGACAGACTAAATGCAAAATGTGATCCTATACCAGCCATTTGAAAACAGAAGACTTCAAATTTTATATTACTCAAATCAAAAGAGATAAAAATTTAACAGTGGCCTATTTTGAAGACAGCATTGGTGCTTTTTCTATTATTGTGGTAGTCCAGGTTATTTTGCCAGAATATATTGTTGGTACATAGAATATTTTAGATAAATATTATTTTACCAAATACATTCACTTATAAAATTTATCATGCCCTATGCTTTCAAAGTTAGAGTATTTTCCTTCAAGATAGGTGAAAACAGAGGGAATAGGAAAAGAAAATAAAATAACTTTTCCTGCCGCTGAAATTGAGAAAGGACTTATCTGCAGGAATGATGATGGCCAACCCTTACAAAACTAAGTCTTGATAATTTTGGTCTTAATGAGATTGTCTGTCTCTTCTTTTTCCAAGAAAGAAAGGAGCATAATATAGTACTTTCCTAGATACTTGGGCTTTCAAAATCTCTGTCATGTATGGATTTCCAAACCTCAGGAAACCCTTCAAAATTCTCTCCAGCATGCAAACTTCAGATGATGGCACTCATATGGCATGGGCAAATGCTTAAAATGATCATGTTTTGACTTTAGAGATTGTCAATATAATTATATAACTCCTAATTTACCATACATGTGCAATTAATTTAAATATGCACATACATACATGTGTGCATATACATATATAATTTAATATCAACAACAACAACAACAACAAAAAACCCAACCTTGCCAGTGAGGTCTTCAGTTGTGAAGATACCTATGTCACCCTGTTACAAGTGTAGTTTTATTTTCCCATAATTTTTTTTCACCTTCAAAATACCTTTTTTGCTAGCCTGTTGCAGTTGCATGCCACTACAAATTATTTCATTCATGAAACCATGCACCTATACAAAGATATTTGACTTCCTTGCAGAGTTTTCTACAACAAATTAAAAATTTATTTTGAATGTTTTTGTTAGTTAGAGAAATTTTAGTGTTAGAAGCTCTTTATTCATTAATCATGGAAGGGTCATGCACCTGTGTGTGTGTGGAGTAGTGGCAGATGCACAAGAAAGTGTATGTACCCACTCATGTATGTGCTGGGGTCAGGGGAGGACACGGGGTATCTTTATTGCTTTCTACTTAAACTTTTTGAGAAAGGATCTCTCACCACACTCAAATCTTGCCATATATACTAGGCTGAATAGACACTGAAATTCTTGGATCCACTTACCTTTGCATTCTCAAGTGTGTACAGCCATGTTGAACTTTTCTTATGTGCACTGGGGTTTCCATCTCAGATCCTCGTGCTTGCACAGAAAGCACTCCTACACACTGAGCCATCTTCCATGCTAAAATCTAAGCATTAGCTATTTGGCTTGTTAAATCAGGTAGTAAGCTAAGGAAACCAAACCAGGCAATGTAACCTTAATAAATACTTAAAGCATTGGGCTTTCCTGCTTTAAGTAGTAATTTCCTTCTTTGTTGATGAATTTTCCATCATGAATATCCTACTGCTGCTGTCTCAGTCCTTGTTCAGGAATGTATGACTGTAAGTAATTATCATGAGTTAGTTGATATTCTTTAGAGGTCATGAGAGACATGGATATCTGCTGAGAGAATGCCCATACAGTTCATTTGCTTTGAGCAGCCATTAGTGGCATAATCTCATTAGTGGCATAAATGGGATTCTTTAAAGTTAGATCATGAATTTTCAAAAAGTTTTAAGCTAGAATACTCCTGAAACACAGTGCACAGCATGTGCTTTATGAGCTGTGCCATGGGAAAAGAAAAACACGAATGAGCATCCACATAGTGTCCCTCAGTATGTGACTTGGAAAAATCATGTAACTGAGTTACATACATAATAAGTGAATCATACCTAAAGATACTTAATTCTGTGGCTTCCCATAAGAGACAATGAGCAGGCAATTTGTATTGTCAATTAATCTTCACCTTTGTATACAGAATGTAAATGTGAATGGAAAATTCATATGGAAGAAGACAGGAATAACAAAGAGGAACAAGAATGAGAAACATGATGAACCATTAAGTCAGGCTCGTGTCTGAATTTGCTCTTTGGCTTCATCAAGTTCTTCTATTCTTCTGATCAGGCCTGGATTCTGTCTATACCTAAATTGTTTCTGTTTTGTCTGTGATATTCAATACATCACTTTATGTGCACTTAAATAATTTTGAAATTATACAGTTTAATTCAATGTTGTTTTCAGCTATGGACTTTTCCTTTCTATGCTTTGTTCTTATATTCACCTTTCTAGAATTAGCACTAGGAAGACTTTCATTTTTACAGAGTCTGAACAGTGTCTCTGTGGCTCACAATTTGTGCCCATGATTTCTAGTCTTCCAGTTTTGGTCTTCTCTACTTCCACTGATCTCACAGGGTCAAGGAAAAACATGAAACCCTGGTGCTGTGTGACTTAAGTCTTTGCAAGTCTTGCTTCATGATCAGCTGACTAGTTTTAGAAATCTCTTAATGATGATACTTTTCCAAAAGCTCACTCAATCAAACAAAAGGGAATGTTACTTCTTATATTAGACCACCATCATGCCTTTAAGTGTGATGGTTGTAATAGCAGTGATATCTATTACATGAATTGTACCATATGGCAATTTTATGGTAGATTTCTCATATACTAAACATGAACCTTCATAAAGAATCATAATCACAAGGTCAAGAAGAATTATAAAAAACATTCACATGTCCATTGCTATCTGCTTTCCCACCTAAGTAGATAGGGCTAGCCTTGAACTTAAAGAGATCTACCTGCCTCTGTCTTCCACATGTTGTGGTTAATGTTGTGTGCCTCCACTGCCTGGCTAAGTGTCACTTTTCAAATATTAGAGTAACTTTTGACATTCAAATCCAAAGTGAAATTGCCAGCAATACAGATATTTATCTAAGGAATCATGAATACCTATTGATATAGCTTTAAACCAGCTCTATTGTGGGCAAAAGTAATAATAGCTAACATACACTGAGCACATATCATGATACAATTACTTTTTGAAGATTTTACAAGTTAGTTTTTTGAATAATGTACAGTAGAGATACTTAAGAGCTAATTTAAAGCTATTCAGATAAGAATTCCTGGAGCAAAGATGTGGATTTAGAAGGTATATTGGTGAAGAATATTCTTTTAAAGACCAGACACACTGAAACTAAGGTAAACCAGCCTTAGGTTTCAAGAGCTTTCTACCTGGGTTCCATTGACATCACGCTCATTCTGGTCTAACCCAACCAAGAAATATCTTCTGGTGTTCCATAGAGTCTTGGTCCCACATTGCTAAGTATGCTTACTCTACAGAGGAATCTCCCACAAACTAAGCTGCATACTTTGCATATATAAATTGTCAATTTTCTTCCTAGCACTCTTTAAATTATTTGCCTCAGTGTTTGTTGCTGTCTTAAGAAATTAGCACAGGAATGATGAATATATTCATTGCCACTAGCTATAATGTATCAGACTCCTACAGTGCAGCTTGAGGGATTTTGTAGATTTTCTTTTTCCCATTAATATTTAAGCTTGAGCTAAGGCAGACAAAACTGAATACATAACAAATAACCATCAAGGTTACTCTTTATGGGTCAAGCATAATGACAGTCTCAATTATTATGATCCACTGCAAATGGAGGCAATGGATTTTACTAAAAATACACTGCAAGTTCTTCCTCCAACTGTCTGTTTTTCAAGCATTAACAAATGAAATTTGGAATGTTCTTTAGCAAATCACAATTGGATAGAATTGAATTTTAGTTTCTGTTATTTTGTTTTCAGATACATAAACCTTTTATTTACATTCACTGGGGATCATTGATCTCCAAGACCCTGGTCTGTATGTTCTGCAATGAAGCCTTTACCCATTTTTCATAAGAATCTATGAGGTAGGACTGATTATTCTCCCCATTTTATGACCAAAGATAATAAAACTGGTAAGTGGAAGGCTACTAGATTTCACAACAAGGCATTCTGGCTCTGCGACATGTGCAGGTATTTTACATGCTGGACAAAGAAGATAAAAAGGAGGCAAGAATGGATAAACAATGGTCCCATATCTATTCCAGAAGCTTCAGATTAATTTAGGAGCAATGGATACAGGTCCTGTCATGTAGTAAGCATTCACTAACAAAACCAGTGAGTTATACAGTGACTGAGGCTTTTTAGGCTGCATTTGTTGAAGACAAAGTTAACTACTCTTCATTTCCTGACCCCTTTCAATGTTGGTGTCATAGACATGGAGCAGCCAATAAAACTACAGGTTGAGGCTAGGAATATAATTCAGTTGGTAAAAGCCTTCCTAGTACATATGAAGCCCCAAGTTAAATTCCCAACACCATATTAAACTTGCATGATGATGCATGCCTTGAATTTCAGCAGTTAGAAGAGGAAGGAAAAAAGACCAGAAATTTGAGGGTTAAGACTAATAATCTCCCAGATAACTCATCTATATGTTATAATATGGAGAAGAAGCAAACAGCCTAGGTTTTAAGAGGCAAAAATTAAGGTATCTGATCCATTGGAGAATATCCAGGTCTCTCAAGACTACCTGAACATATCATGTGCTGAACTGAAATGTTGCCTATTAGTTCTCACTTGTTCTTCGGTTGCCCCACATACTCCAATACCTCATGTATTCCCAGGTGAAGATTTCATTTTCTTTGTAGTCTATGTGAAACTCTACCACTTCTTTACCCACGTTGCTCTTTTATTTTCACATTTTTGTTGGTTCTTCTTTTAATAACTCAGAAGCTCTCTGCCAATCATTTGACTTCTTTGCAACAGATATGTTTTCCTTCCTGATGGCAGTGACAGGACAGCATCTTCTCCAAAGTTATTTTTTTTTTACCAAGCCAACTTTGTCCTTCTTAATGACTTTCCTTTCATTATTTCAATGTCTCTATTCCTTGAGGCTTTTTACCTCTTCAAGTGGGAGTATGCCCCTTTACAGATAATGTCTGCCAAAATAACATCTACTATTAAGGATCAAAGAGATTAAGATCCAAATCTTTGACTATTATGGATAGTAGTCAGTGCCATCATGACTGGATTTAGAATCACCCAGGAGACACACCATAGTTTGTTTCTATGAAGGCATTTCCAGAGAAACCTGCCTTAGGAAGGATAACCTATCTTAGTGTGGGCATTACTGTCTTATGAGCTACAATTTCTGACTGAATAAAAACGAAATATGGAAGAAGTCCCTGGGGACAAGAACTCATCTCTTTCTGCTACCCAACTGTGTAGACAATGTGTTGGTCTCAGGTTCCTTAACACATGGCTTCCCCCCACACAATCAATCGAC
The DNA here is from genome assembly GCA_004026605.1 of Ondatra zibethicus. NCBI lineage: Eukaryota > Metazoa > Chordata > Mammalia > Rodentia > Cricetidae > Ondatra > Ondatra zibethicus. Next base: position 33,374 of record PVIU01016545.1, on the reverse strand, counting down.
CACTATATCCTCATATTGTGAACCCAAATTAACTTCCTCCTTCTTAAAATTTTTGACAGGCATTCATTCACAGCAATGAGGAAAGAAATAAACATAATGGTTAGGATATAGAATCACATGAATGTGAGATCTTCCTCTGGTCAACCATGTGTCACTTGGTGAGGTTTCTAAGGGAATAGTACAGAGAAAATGCTGGAAATCACCATACTTTATCTGGGAGAAAAAGCAACTTGTTCACTAGAGCATCCCTGGACTTTGGTTGGAAATGAACCTAAAAACTTGTAGCAAAGATGGGGCCCTCTGGATTTATTTACTTAGGTATATTTTCAGAGTTCAGAAAGTACCTTCATGACAGTAACCAAAGGGTTAGCTATTGAAATCAACACATTACAGGCTATCCTATAATAAAAGATGGTTCTTGAATCCTGTGTCAGTATGTCTTTTGTGTTGCTTTCTTTCAGAAAGTAGAGCACAACAATTTTCCTCAGGAATAGCAACCTAAGAGAGAGGATGGGAGGACGGTCATCTTTCTGTCTCCCACTTTGAATGCAATTTTCAAGTTTACTATCACTTAATTTTGACACTAAGTCTTTAACATAGATATGGTTATCACTTTTTTTAAAATTTTTAAGATGTTTTAAATTTTAATTTATTTTAAAAACTACCTTTTCTCATTTTACATGTCAAATCCATTTCCCATTCCCTCCCTCCTCCTGCTCCCTCTTCCTCCCTACCTCCCACTCTCCATTCACTTCTTAGATAGGGTAAGGCTTCCGATGGAGAGTCAATAAAGTCTAGAACATTGATTTGAGGCTTGTCCAAGGCTCTCCCCACTTATCTAGGCTGAATAAGGTATCGTTCCAGAGAGAATGGTTTTCAATAAGCGAGGACAAACAGTAGGGATAAATCTTGGTCTCATTGCCAATGTCCCCGCAGTCTGCCCCAGCCATACAACTTTCATTCACATCCAGAGGGCTTAGTTTGGTCCTATGCTGGTTCCCTTGCTGTCAGGTTGGAGTTGGAAGGCTTCCATTAGCTCAGATAAGCTGTTTCAGTGGGTATGCCCAGCATGGTCTTGACATCTTTGCTCATATTCTCCTTCCTCCCTCTCTTTGACTGGACTTCGGTAGCTCCACTCTGGCCCTCTGCAGTTGCTGAATGTAGGTTCTATGATGACATTTAAGATAATCATCAGTCTGACTACAGGGCAAGGCCAGTTCAGGCACCTTCTACACTATTGCTTAGGGTCTTAGCTGGGGTCAACCTTGTGGATTCGGAGGAATTTCTCTAGTGCTAGGTTTCTTGTTACTCCCATAATGGCTCCCTCATTTAAGATATCTCTTTCCTTGTTCTCTGTCTCTGTCCTTACCCCATCTCTACTGTCCCCTTCTCTCTAGTTCTCCTCCCCTTCTCTATTCTGCCTTCCCTTCTCTCCCCACCCCATGCTCCAAATTTTCTCAGGAGATCTTGTCTATTTCCCCTTCCCAGGGGGATCTATGTATGTTTTTCTTAGGGTTCTCTTTGTTACTTAGTTTCTCTGGGATCATAGACTATAGGATCCTTATCATTTGCTTTATAGCTAGCATTCACCCATGAGTGGGCACATACTATAATCATCTTTCCTGGTCTGGGTTACCTCACTCAGGATGGTTTATTCTAGTTTCATCAATTTACATGCAAATATCAAAATGTCATTGCTATTTTACCGCTGAGTAATGCTCCATTATATAAATGTACAACATTTTCTTCATCCATTCTTCAGTTGAGGGGCATCTAGGTTGCTTCTGGGTTCTGGATATTATGAATAATGTTACTACAAACATAGTTGAACAAATGTCCTTGTAGTATGTTTGAACATCCTGTGGGTACATGTCCAAGAGTAGTATTGCTGGGTCTTACAGTAGGTTGATTCCCAATTTTCTGAGAAACTGCCATACTGATTTCTAGAGTGGTTGTACAAGTTTGCATTTCCACCACCAATGGAGGAGGGTTCCACTTACTATGCATCTTCTCCAGCATAAGTTATTATTGGTATTTTTGTTCTTAACAATTCTGTCAGGTCTAAGATGGTAATTAGAATCATTTGCATTTGCATTTCCCTGATGGCTAAGGACGTTGAACATTTTCTTAAGTGTCTTTCAGTCATTTGAAATTCTTCTGTTGAGAGGTCCATCTGTCTGTATGTTGCTTTTCTTGGTTAATGAATAAAGAAACTGCCTTGGCCTGTTGATAAGGCAGAATTTAGGTAGGCAAGTAGAAAGAACTGAATGCTGGGAGAAGGAAGGGCAGAGGCAGGGAGAGACACCATGAAGCCTCCAGAGACAGACATGCCAAATCTTTCCCAGTAAGCCACTGCCACGTGGTGATATGCAGATTAATAGAAATGGATTAAATTGATGTAAGAGTTAGCCAATAAGAATCTAGAGATAATGGACCAAGCAGAGATTTAATTAATACAGTGTCTGTGTGATTATTTCAGTTCTGGGCAGCTAAGACGAACTAGTGGTCTCCTCCTACAATTCTGTTTAGATCTGTACCCCATTTTTAATTGGATTATTTGATATTTTGATGTCTACTTTCTGGAGTTCTTTATATATTTTGGAGATCAGTCTTCTGTTTGATGGGTTTTGGTGAAGATCTTTTCATACTCAGTAGGCTACCTTTTGTCTTATTGATTATGTCCTTTGCTTTACAGAAGCTTCTCAGTTTTAGGAGTTCTCATATATTTATTGTTGCTCTTAGTCTGTGATACTGGGGTTATATTTACGAAGTAGTCTCCTGTGCCAATGCATTGAAAGCTAATTCCCACTTTCTCTTCTATCGGGTTCAGTGTGGTCAAATTTACATTGAGGTCTTTAATTCATTTGGACTTGACTTTTTTGATTGGGGTTAGTTATGAATCTGTTTACATTCTTCTACATGCTGACATCCATTTGTGCCAACAACATTTGTTGAAGATGCTTCTTTTCATTGTATAATTTTAGCTTCTTTGCCAAAAATCAGGAGTTCATAGGCGTGTAGATTAGTATCTGGTTACCATTTCTACTGAACAGTTGAACACATACCTTTAACATGAGGGACAGACATGAATAAGGGGCAAACACCAGCAAACGCTAGCTTCTCAAGTTCCGTAGAAAGACATAGTATTCTGAAAGCCTTCAGATATCACAGACCTAGAAGTAGTATTCTCAGAGGCTAGAAAATAAAAGCTTTGAAAGAGTTGTCTCTGTTCCAATAGGTCAATCCAAAGGAATAGGAAGGGCAAAACAGGCTGTATTTCTGTCCTTCTGCTTTAGAAAAATAGCCAAAACCTTGGAATAGCAACAACTGTTTGCTTAGACCATTGAATTAAATTAACTATACTTCCAAACCTTTGTGAAACTTGAGGGAATCTTGGAATTTTTGTCTTAGATTGAAACCACTCTGCCTGAGGTTTTGTTTTGTTTTTGTTGTTTATAGCTTCTGGTTTTGTTTCTTGTCTTTATGTTAAGTTTTCAGATAGAATACTGAGTGCTATATGCACATTTGCTGGACAGAATTCATGTCAGAATATGGGATAAAACCTCAGAGTATCTGACCCTATCCCCATCTCCATAATTTGCCAGCATTATTTTGTATGCTTCCATACCCACATAGCTTTTTGTAAGGGTGCTTTTGTTTGCTATACTCTCTCAAATTGTAACAAAAGCATGAGAGCTTTTGCATTTGTAGTGCCTTCCAATTACCTAAGCTCTGCAAAAACTTTGTTTTCATAAGCCTAAGAAAGATATTGAATAATCGATTACAATAGAATAAAGTTGTGTGTATATATGTATCTGTCTGTTTATATATATTTACTCAGGAAAAACAAAAGCTAAATAACCTCCTGTGTATAGGATACTTACTGCTCTAGGGCACAATCTGTTGTGAAATAGTTAAAACTGTTGCTAAGGCATCTATTGTCATAATAGATTCCAGGGCAGCCATGCTCTGGCTCAATCTGCATCTGCAAGAATGGTGATTTATTGGTAATACTAATAATCTTCCTCGAAAGCCATAGGGCAGCTAAGTCAACTACATTTAAAGAGAATCTGTATCCTTTTCTGTTGTTTGTTTTTATGGAATCCTTGTGGCTGATTAGGAACACATGTTGTTTTGTGAATAGCTATCCTTAGACGCGAGTGCATATCCTTATTTAGTTTACTAAAGAAGCAACATTTACAAAGGATTCTCTTATTTTAATAAATACCTGCCTTTTATTCTTCTACTTCATTTCTGAGGACAATAATACTTGAGAGATAACATCATAGTCATCATCATCATTATTACCAAGTTTCATCGAATGATTACGAAGCTCAAAGCCTTTAACTTTAAAAAGAGGGGATCTAGAAACCTAACTCTTTTCTTCAAAGAAGGGAGAACTTGGAAAGGTTTCTGCCCTCTTTTACCAACTTCTTGACAGAATGCTACTTGTAGTAACACTAGGAGGGATTGACATTGATTGGGACACTGGAACCACCAGGCTGGACCACTGCTTTGAAATTCAGATGTTCTGATGATCAGTTGTGAAGTTAGGGTGTCCCCAGGCACCTGTGCTCAAGCTACTCAAGATTTGCACTCATTCAGCTGTCACCCAGACTGATCCCAAGGTGAAGATTGGGCATGGGGATAGGTAATTAGGAAAATTTATTTTTGTATCAGGCCACCAAAAATTCATCCTATTTTTATTTTTCTTTGTGCTTTATTTCTTTACCATATCAAATGCTGCCTTCACCTCTAGATGCACAATCAGGGAAATGTGCATGGTAACAGCTCCCAGAGGTAATTGGTCTTCATTAGATGTAAACTGTCTGTCAAATAAATATTGTTCTAAATTGAGGACATTAGTCATCCCATGGGAAGAATGTTGATATGTATGAAAATAGTCTGAAAAGATAAGAGAGTGCTTTATCCTGCCTCTGTCTATAAGGGTAGCACAACCATTACCAGTGAAATATGAATGCAGATTGACCTGAATTTAAATTCAGCCATATAACCTTCTTACTAAGAAAAATATTTGTTCATTTTATAGGTTTCTAATTTCATTATCATGGAGATTTATAAAGTTTTTGTATATTCAGTAGTCTCTGGTGCAGATGAGGAAACATGGTATGTGTGAAATATTTACCTCTGTGTTGGTGCTTGCTGCTAGTCACAAGAGATTGGTGATAGAATTCTGTAAAGTCAGTTGTTAAATAACCCTCTCACCAAATCTTCAAACTGATTTGTTTTATTTGAGATTTTACCAACTAAAAAGAAACATTTCTTAAAACGAGATGCTTTGGCTTATTTAGGCTTGGATATTAGACAATGAATACAAAAGGAAATATTACAAATAAAAACCACGATTAATATGAAAAGTCAAATGCAGATAAGCTATCTAATTGTGCTGACAAATATCTGCTATAAGTGTGTGAGATTATTTTATTTTTGTTAAAGAATATTTTATAGCAAAGTTTGCCAAATACAAATTAAAGAAAATATTTAAAAATTTTTAGGCTGCGGAGATGATAGTTCAGTCAGTAGTGTGTTTGTCTTACAATCAGGAGAACCTGAGTCTTATCCATAGGACTTATGTATAGCACAAATAATAAAAACCGAGAGACAGATATTTGGGGTTCAACCTGAAGATCAGAAAAGCAAAACCACCTAAGCTATTAGAGAGCTCTTGCCTCTTTGAAATCTTCAGACTGAAAATGAGTGAGTTCCTGTCTCATCCCATCTTATATTCCTCTCTAGTAGTGGGATTAAATGCGTTCACTGCTTGGCCTATATAGCTAACTAGTATGGCTGCTTTGCACTGATCTTCTGGCAAGCTTTATTTATTAAAACACAAATAGTATACCACTATACTTATGTTAAGAAAATTCCAGGCAAGGTGGTACACACTTATAATCCTAATGCTGAGGAGAAAGAAACAGGCCAGTCCCTGAAGCTCATTGGCTTGCCAGCCTAACCTAGTTGGTGAGTTCCAAATCAGTAACAGACCTTGTAAGAGGGTACCTAAGTAATGACACCCAAAGCTGTCCTCAAGCCTCCACATGAATGTGTGCTCATGTAAACCTGCATATGCATGAATGTGAACATACATGTATAATCACAAAAATAACTATTGAATTTTAATTGCCTATATAAAATACAGGCTATTAAATATATAATATTTAATGATATATTCTATTGAGGCAATGGGGCATTCTACAAACTCTGTAGACACTGCAGAACTCAGGAATCATTCTACTTTTCTAGCTAAGTGAAATTGCCCGATTTCCTAGAACTTAAGCTTTCTTTTCTGCTGTTTTTATATTATTAATATTCGGCAATATTAATAATTTAATATTTAAAGTGGCAGTTACAGAAGCATAGTTAGTATATAGTAGAGGTTGTGATGACTGGATATTTACTCCATGCGTGATCCAGTTTCTTCAGGAATTCCGTGCTCAGTAGTTTCTTTCCTTCCTAACATCTGGTCCATTTTCTTTTCTATCAGTACAGAATAAAATCAACAGGACCTTTAATATGTTTTTTTTTCATTCTCTTGTTCAGAATATAACTAACAAACCAACACACTTGCAGGTACCTTAGGGAATTGAAAAGTATCCTTTGCTTGCCTTGTTGTTTTGTTTTGTTTTTGTCTTTAACATTTCAAGAGTATGGAGTTATTTTTCTGCAGTCTGTCCAAGTTGTTTGGAGGCCTTTGCACCACTCAGTGAATAATGGATGTAAATTAATAATGTCAATGATGATAGAATTTCATATTTTCATTTTTTTGTACTTTATCCTCTCTACGTGTTTTTCTCCGTAAGTGTGTTCTCTATTATTGTATCCATTATTTTCCTCTTGGTAACTCATGCTTTGTTAAAATACAGCTGAACTCTTCTTTTGGGTTACCATAGCAAATTGCATAAGAATTTACACTATAAATTATTCATTACATCCAATTTAGTATAATTATTAATTCCAGCATACATTGGTGCCTGATTGCATCTCAGTGCTCATGGCTGGATCTTGACCATATTCTGCTGAAAATAATGATCTGTCAGGGCAAATCAGGATCTATCAAGGCTTCCTAAAAGGTGGAAACATTAATTAATATTGGTTTAATGCAACACTGATATATCCAGTTGTTACAATCTGTCAAAGATTCTTTATAAGGAAGTCCAAAATGTAACTAGTAATGAATTTAAGAGCTAGCACTAATATGCAAGCAATCAACATGTTTTCTAGTTCAAGGGTAAATTGGGTTGTACTCCTCCCTACATATGTTTCTGCAACACAAATGAGTTCTTCTTTCATAGGGCAGCTTTGCTCCCAACATTAGTTTTGGTAGTTCAAGATTTCATGCCTTCTGCTTCCAGTGAGCCCTTCTTCAGATTAAAGATCTACCCTGTATTTTACATGAATGTTCCAGGCTGTACTGCTTCCCTGGGTATTTACTCCATGCATGCTCCAGTTTCTTCAGAAATTCCATGCTCAGTAGTTTGTTTCCTTCTTAACGTCTGGTCCATTTTCTTTTCTATCAATACAGATAGAATCAGCGTGAATTCCGTTTAAACTCATACTAAGTTGAGCTGAGCAAAGTTTGCAATTGTATTTCACCATTGGATTTTAAACTGTGCAGAATATGGTTATTAGTATTGTGACAAAGTCTTTTGGCTGAAAAACCCTGGTAGTTTAAGTACGCATAGACTCTCATTAATGTATATAACCTAATTTGGACTTGGATTTGGGGATCTTTTGAACCTAGAATATCAGTAGATCTCAGAGACAATGTCAATGTTATCATGCTGTTATTTTACATACAGTGAGCCAAGTTTTTCTTTTTTTATGGGGTTGAGTGTTCTATGCATCAAGAATGTCAGACAACATAATTTTTAGATTTACACAATCAAGCCAATTGCTTATACTCTATATAATAATAAAATATAATAATAATAGATGAAACAAATTAAATGATAACATCTCACTTACTAAAGGTAAATAATATGTTAGGAAATTTTAATATATTTGCCTGCATAGTCCCAATGGTGCTGTATATACAAACCAATAGTCTACTCCTCATTGTTAAGATACAAAACTGGAATTCACAGGTTCATATCTAGTTAGTGATTGAGAAGAAATATATTCACATTTTCCTAGTCCGCAGTTCATTTTATGAACAATTATCTCTAAATCACAGACACACAGCATTGATTATTTCAATACCAAAACTAATTAAAATTTTGTTCTTCCCAGCTTGGAGATAGATTTTAAAGCAACATCTTTGTAGCAAATATAAGACAAAATTACTGAATGACTGCTATGAATTCAGTATCTATCTATACCAGTACGTCTTAATGTACTGAAATGAACCATAGCATAAATTAATGCTTGCCGTATTTCAAGTCTTTACACCCACCCTTCAATATCTTCTATGGTTCCTAAAGCGAATATTTAGAGATTACTTTTAAATGTACTTTTTGTATGAATTTTGTCTAAGGTACTTTCCCAGAGCTTGTTGGAAATGGGCCTTCAGATTACTGTCAGTTGCCTGCCTTAAAGGCCCATGGACTATAAGAACCTCAGTAGTACTTTTAGGAGTCAAGTCAGGGAAACCGCTGATGGAGAGACACATGCTATCACTATTGGCCTGCAGATCAGTGAGCACAAGTTGAACGTGTTCAGCACCACTTGAGGATTCATTAGTGTCTTCAAGGCTAGCCCCATGTGTAACAGTTCACGCTGCAGTTCTTCAGTGCTACCAAAGTAACTCAGATGGAAAAGAAGAGTATGCTTGTGTTTGTAGATAACCCTTCCATTTCCTTCTGGGACCTCATTACACCTAATGCCATAGCATGCAATTTCAGACATTTTTTTCCTGGTATAATTAGTTCTTAAAGTTTGGTACAGTCTTTCCCTATCTCCCTCCTCCCCCATTTTTCACAAGTCTATTGGGTTGCTATAAAGTTGAGAGGGAAAGTCCCAGGAGGAAGAATGTGAGAGTTACTGCAGGAACAAAGACTAGAAGAACTAGGCTGAATAATGAAAGAGATAACCATAGAAAAAGAAAGTAAAGCTACAAAAAAGAAACCTGGCCTCAATGAATCCTCTGTGCACATGTTTAAATCAGCATTTTCACAGGAAAGCCAGATAAATCACTTGATTAGTTATTGACCAACCAGTAACACCTATGCCTCTAGAAGCAATAACCAGAAAATACAAAATAACTAACATTGCTCCGTTAATTTACTTAATTTTTATTTGTTGGTTGCCAAAGAAAGTTTTAGGAAATGAAGCACCCAGCCGATAAATACACCTCTGTATGGACAAGAGGAAAAATAAATATTTTTTTTATAAATTCAAACATGTTTCAATCATTCTTCATAAAATATTTAAATTTTGAAGCCAAGAAAACATCTTGCGAGTATGTTATGATTGTGGTTTTCAGCGTTCTTAGCTTGGTGATATTGACCTTTCCTTTTCTCTTTCCAGGACGGTGAATGCTAGCCAGTATGAATGAAGCTTGTAGTTGAACACCAGTTCCCTTTCTCCATGCCGATTGTCGTCATCCATGTTGTCCCCCATGTTGGTAGATTCTTACCAACATGTAGTGGAGGGTAACCAGTAGTATTGGCAATAGTCTATAATAGTTAAAGTGGGTTATGAGATGCCTTTGGCCAATGACTCATTCTAGATACTGGAATTTGTGCTTATTGGTATGTGATGCCTCATTAGGGGACTATCTTCCCCATTATATGATGACTTCATTTGGTTTCCTTTCATATATATGTATAGGAAACTGTCACAATAGAAGGTTTCCATGTGACTTTTCAGAAAGGCCTTTAGTGTTAGTTATCCCATGTCATGTTACCTCCTCAACCCCTTCCTCATTTAATCCTACTATTTTAATTGTACTTTATCCTTTTATAACATTATATTTTATTTTCCCTTCCTTGGAAGAACCCCTCTTCCCCTGGTTTTCAACTACCTACCTAACATTTTTGGATATTCTGGAGGAAACAAACATAGCTAAGGCTTAAATACTCACATCCACACATAAGAAAGAGAATGGAAATTTCATCTATGTGAGACTGAGTTATCTTGCTCAGGGCAACTGTTTCTAGCTCAATTCATTTGAGTTCAAATTTCATTTTCAATAGCTGAGTGATATTTTATTATATAAATATACTATATTATCCATTGATCAGTTAATGGTCATCTAGGTTGTTTCCAATTTTCTGGGTGTTTTGAATAGAGCAGCAATGAACATAAATAAACAAGTATCTCTTATAGCAGGCTGTTGTGGGAGGCCACTTGTTTTTTCCTGGCTGCTCAGCACTGAAATAACCACACAGAAAGGGCATTAATTAAATCACTTCTTACTGGCTAGCTCTTACATCTGAACTGAACCCATTTCTTTTAATTTTTGTATTGCCCCGTGGCTGTGGCTTACTGGCAAGGTTCCAGCTCATCTGTTCCCAGCGGCAGTTACATGGTATCTCCTTACCCCACCTTCTTTCTTCCAGCATTCAGTTTAGTTTTCCCTGCCTGTCTCTTTGCCCTATCACAGGCCAATGAGGATTCTTTATTCATTAACCAATAAAAGCAACACATCCACAGGACTTCCTACATCAGTAGGCTGTAGTGTTTTTTTGGGTTATATCTAAGAATTATATAGATAGATCTTGTGGTAAACATAGTTTTAGTTTTTGAGGTGCATCTACACCAATTTCCATAGTTGCTGTAGCAGTTTGTATATGCCCAGTAATAAATATGTGATATGTATTCCCCATACCTACTGTCATTTGCTAAATTAATCTTGACCATCATGATGGTGGTAAGATGGAGCCCACATTAACTTTACTTAATATGACACAATGCATTTTGCTTTCTTTCTTTTGAATACCTTAAATGTTTTGGAAGGTGACTTTAGAGACACAGGAAATGGATATCATCTTGCCTTCTAAGTAGGTACTTCCTCCATTCCTACCCCATGTGGCTACCACAAAGAGGGATATGTTTTCTCAAATATGTGTGAGTGCGCGCATGTATGTATGTATGCATGTATAGAGATAGATAGATAGATAGATAGATAGATAGATAGATAGATAGATACAAAATATTAGGGCTTTCTTGTAAATCTCACATTCATAGTTCAAAGTAGTCTTTTCTTTTCACCCTCAAGTGTATAAATGAAATGAAATAGAAATATTTAATCTTCAACTTCTGACTTCAGTGTAGGATTTGGATGTGATAGATCAGTTATTATTAAGAGTCATTTTAGCTTATAGAAAAAAAGCTTTTCTTACATAGCATATGGAACATAAAGTACGAGAAAAGAAAAGGTGGAAACAATGAATGCACACAGGACGTTGAAAAAAAAATCAGCAAGAGATACAGGATGGTCAAAAGCATAACAAAATCTCACCTGAAGTAAGAATAGGATCAAATCAGGAGTGTAGTGTGGTGACATTTCATTTGTATTTTAATAAATAAAGCTTGCCTGAAGTTCTGAGAATAAAACAGCTGCACTGATCAGCCTTACACATCTGTCAGTAGTGACACACAACTTTAATCCCAGTAACCACACTAGTGTGCCATAGAAACTGGGCGGTAGTGGTGTACGCATTCAATCCCAGAACTAGAGAAGACTCAAATGTGGGAGGAGACAGCTCTCACACACAGTTTCATTCTAAGATTCCTGGAGGCAGGATCACCATTTTGGACTGAGGTAGAGGTGAGTGCCAGTGACTGGATGTTTTGTTTTTCTGACCTTCAGGTTGAACCCCAATTTCTGTCTCTGGGTTTTTACTAAGCCTGCTACAGTGGGGGGGGGGTACTAGATTTCTCTTGTTTGGGGCCTGTGGGATGATTGCTATATAGGATAACCTACCACTGACTCGGCAATCCAACACAGCTCAGCCTGAGGAATTGTACTTTGATACTTGAAATTATTAGGCATGTTCCTGTTCTCCAATGTATCATTAATATAATTACTGTGGGAAATATGAGACTTGGCCAAAACTTCACAGCCAAGATAGAATGGAGAACCAGAAGGAAATTTATAGCCCCAGAAAAACAATAGAAGGCATGAAATGAATCTGCTTTTCTGGAAAGGATGGTTACTGACATTGAAAGAATGCACAAAAATGGGGGAAATGATTGTTGAGAGGTATGAGATTTCCAAGTTTCAGTTTGATGTGATTTGAAATCACAAGACTGTGGCATGGTGTAGGGAATTATCTTGGTTACATAATTGAAATAGGACAGCCAGACCACTGTGTTTCCTGAGTTTCAGTGCTGGACTATATAAGATTGGATAAGGTCGTCTGAATATTATACTTGCATGCACTCGTTTTTCTGCTTCCTCTTGACTGTGGATGTCACTAACTGTTTCAGGTACTGGCTGTTTCAAGTTCTCATGTCCTCAATTATAAATGATACCTAGAATTATCAGCTAAGATAAGCCCTTTTTGTACTAAGTTGCTTTTTGTCAGGGTATTGTAGCACATTGAAAGAAGTGAGACTAAAAGAAGTGGTTATTGGCTATTGTATATGAAGTTCAGATTTGTCACATGTCATGGCTGACCCACAGAAAGAGACCTGAAGAAGCATCACAGAATGTAAACAGGCAGAAGATATTCTGCATTTATCACATCACATTTTAGGATGATAAATACATGTTATTTGATAATTCCAAATTATTGTGTCAGGCTTAAAATAAGCTAAACAACAAAAAAGTGATATATACAGGCAAATTCCAGTTCATAGATAATAACTTTAATAGATAATAACTTGTAATCATAATTGACAAAGGATATGCTTTGCCAGTAAAGCTCAACATCAAAATTTAATATTTTCAGCAGACAAAAATAATCTAACAATGACATCTGTGTACCTTACCAGTTAGGGAAACAAAGGAATTGAGACTCAAGTTGCTGCAAGCAATGGTGTTAAATTATTAACTGACCAGATGGACATGGAAGATACAGCACAGTTGTCACACTAATACACAGGTAGTAAACACAGGGACATTTGCTAGCCTGGCTTTTGAAAACTCACATTGGGTTTGTCTTTCTGAAAACAGGTAAATACAGGAAGAAGTTGAGGCAATTAGGACATCTAAGAAAGAGATCCGTTTGATTTAGTCCGGTGGATTAAAAACCTTGCATGTGAATTCTGCTTGATATTTCCAGTAGGATTTTGTGAAGAGATTGGGAGAGGTACCACTCTGAAACCCGGAGAAGTGTTGCTGAAGAGCTGACTGTCAGCCCTTAAGGAGCGTGTGCAGGTGAAACACAGAGGAAGAGCAGGCGAACTTACTTGGAGGGTAACCATGGAGACTGCAGCCTGAAAAATGCAACAGGAGCAGCAGCCACAAAGAAAGCCACAGGCTTCCTCCTCTAGCCTCATGGGTTCCATCTGGTGTCTGCTCTTGGGTGACCTTAAAGACTTAAAGAGAAAGCCAACAGGAAGAATTAGCTTCATTCATGTTTTTCAGGCTTAGACCTAATAGTGCACAGACAAATGCATACAGTAAGGTGTGAGCTTGAGGGATAATAAGGTTTTAATAGTGCACAAAACATATAAATGAGATGAAAATATTTTACAGATTTTGGCTTTTGTGTAATACTTCCATTGGGTGGTCAGTCAGCTATTCTATCAATCATCTTAAGAGAAGAAAATAAAGGAGAGACTCAGGGATGGATGGTGGACTTATTAGGCAGTTCTGTAATCACATCATTTCTACGGTGCAATGTACAGTGGAAAAAACTTGCGGATCCTCAAAAGTCTGCATTCCAACTAGTTTTCTGTCATCAATAACAGCTGTGGAAGGGTCTCACCAACATCCATGATTGTCTTTTTACTTCCACATGTGCACACATGTGGCAATGAAGTCTGTCACATCACTTGAAGATGGACCAAGGCCCTCCCTTGTAGGCTGAACAAGATATCCCTCCATAGGGAATGGGCTCCAAAATGCCAGTTCGTGCACTAGGGATAAATACTGGTTCTGCTACCAGTGGCCCAACATACTGCCCAAGTCACACAACTGTTTTCCACATTCAGAGGGCCTAGTTTGGGCCTATGCAGGTTCCCTAGCTGGCAAGCCAAAGTCAGTGAGCTCCCACGAGCTGGGATCAGCTGTCTTTGTGGGTTTCCTCATCATCATTATCGTTTTCCCTCTCTATGACTGGACTCCAGGAACTCAGACCAGTTGTTAGCTGTGGATCTCTTCATCTGCTTCCATCAGTCACTGGATGAAGCCTGTATGATGACAATTACGGTGTTCACCAATCTGATCACAGAAGAAGGGCAGTTCAGGCACCCTCTCCACTAGTGCTTAGTTTCCTAGCTGGAGTCATCCTTGTAGATTCCTGGGAATTTCCCTATACCAGGCACCTCGCTAACCCCATAATGGCTCCCTATAGTTTTTGCTGGCTTATTGGTTCTGCCTGTCGTGCAATCCCTGTTTCCAGGGGTGAGAAGACGTGGAGGCAAAGAAATAGGCACCGAAAGATTCCAATGCAGAAGCTCTTTCTTGTAAAAAGGTGGGGGATTTTTATGAGGTTAGGGTAATTAGACTGCCACAGGAACATTTCTGGTTGGTCCTTTTGAAACTGGCAATCACTACTGGCATATTGTGATTGGCCGGTTTGCTGACAGGTTGTCTTGGCCAATTCTGCTTACAAACTGTGAGTTTCCATGCTATTGCAGTGCTTGCTCTATTGCCCTGCCTCATCTCACCCTCTGTTTTATTTTTATTGGGCAACCTAGTGGGTCCCCGCTGGAAGCTCCCAAGAAGTCAGAAGCCAGGGGAGACTTTTAGGGCTTTAAATGGCCTCCTGTATTTGCATTAGCCAGGCATAGACCACCTCCCTTGGAGGTTTTGGTTAGTGTGCTCCATAGCCATTAGCACCTGGAGTGTTGCCTTGTTCATCTGCTGTTGTCAGGGTCTTAGCTGTAGGAGACGCTTGTTTTCCTAGACTACCCCAGGAAGCTGCTTGAGCACATAGAGCATGGGTGGCAGGAACTCCCTGTTGCAAACTGGGCACTGGAAGAGGACCTAAAGGTCTTCAACAATGCTCTCAAGCTAACAAATCTCTGTTAAGGTTGGTTCTACTGCTGTTCCTCAGCAGACAGAACAAAAGTATTGGGGCAATCTAACTTTTAAAAAGACAGCTACTATATTACTGAAATCAAAGAAATCTGCTTAGTAGATGAGAACAAGCTCACCTTAATCATTACAAACAAAGACATACCACTTACCTTCACGCACCAGGAGTGTGAAGCCATTGTCCAGTCTATCATTCATTTCAGGACCCTCTGGGGCTTCGCCAGTCTCATGCCCAGTGATAGCCCTTTTGTCATTTATGGCATTTGGTCTTTGGACGAGCCCTGGGACAATCCCTATGTAAGTGGCCAGACTATCCACATTCCATCAAATACAGTCTGGTATGGTGGAATAATTATCCTTATCAAGTTTGGCATTGAACAAGGCATTGATGGAAGATGCAAGGGTTGAAATGGGCCCATATGTGTCAATATCATGGGCGTCTAAGACCCACTTACAAATATCTTCTTTTCTAACAGGTGCAATGGCATTACAGGTGACTGTTTTGAGCCCCTCCCTGGTTTTCTCTTTAATAAGAATATTCTTGGTAGGGCCAGATGGGACACACTTTTCAATGGCTTTGGTGACACAGCTCAAAAATTTGGGAAATGGTTCCATAGCCTGCTGGACCAGACTGTGGAAATAGCCTACACTGTCTTGAGGAATACAAAGTTTGAAGGCCTTGAAGGCTAGGTAAGACACTTGTTGGTAATAGGCATGCAGGTCAATCATAGGTTGTGATACAGGATCAGTGTATTGTTCATGGCCAGTAAGCATGTCACACAAATTTGTGTGGGCTTGGGTCTCTGCTGTATCATCATAAACCGAGCACTATTGGAGCAAAACTTCAACATAGAGTACTAACCGTAATGGGTTTGAAGCTGCATGGCCCATTGTTGGAGTAATTGTCCAAAATAAGAAGAATCAGGGTAGCATTGATTGCCCTCGCATACCCCATATGGTTCCCAGTCTGCTTCTGGCCCTGCTGCTGCTGGGAGGGCACATAGCTGACAAGGACAGCATCACTGGGGCCTGCAGACTCCACAGGGATGGGATGCACTCGGAAGAGCTCGAGCATGTCTAAAATGGACTGGAACCACAGATGTGGGACCTAGCATTGACCTACGTCATTCAGTGACAAACACAGGTGCTTGGCCTTGCCCTGGAAGTGAGGACATTTTTACCACATCTTCTCTCACTCTGATGTGCCAGGAATGCACCATGGGAGCCAGTGCCTCCTTTTAGCACTAACCGGGCAGCCTTGAGTCAAGAAAGCATGCCATGGAACCAAGGATATCCTGAGGGGGTCTGATCCCCCTCAGTGCCCTCTGACTCCTCCTGGAACAGGAATGATCATGTGGCTGTTTCTGGAGTATCCAGGGGAGGTAAGGGGTTGAGTGGGGATGGAGATGAACTATCCCTGCTTGAAACCCCTCCTCAATGAGAATACAAGGGAACAATTCCGGAGGAAACAGCTTCACTGAGTCCAAGTAGGAGGCAGCAAAGGAGGCAGTACTAAAGGAGAAGGATGCTAATGTCTGGTTAGAAGGGCTCCCATAAGACCCCTGTGTCCGGTGATCATTACTCTCACTGGTTCCCAGCAGCAGATCCTGGCTGGGCAGACTCTGAATGATTCAGGCAGGGCAACTCCAGGCTGTCTGTGTTATCCTTTGTGAGGAAGGAGGTCCCAGGGGCCAAGGGTAGGTTTGTGGAATGGAGGCTGATAGCATAGCAGAACTTAGGTGGATGTCAGACACCCAGGTCTTCACATGAAGTACATCAGTTGTCTCCAGAATGTAGTCTGAAGGGCCTTCTACATTAATCACAAACATGTTTGCTCTGTCAGGCATCTCTAATACTGTGGCTGTGTGGTTATCAGTGACAATAGAACAGGGAATGCTGAGTCAGGTCTGGGATGCCTTGGGTGGTATGAAGAACTCCAAGAGACTTCCACCTCCTCCTCCTCCTTTACTTCAGAACAGTAAGGGACACTTTTGCCACAGAGGATGCCCTACTCCCCCTGAGGTCAGCCCAGTGGCCTCTTCTCCACGACCTACTCCTGCTGGGTCAGGGGCAGATTCTTCAATCCCCATAAAACTGAGCAGCTCTTCTCTCTGTACCATTCCTGCTCCATCTTTCAAGGTTCCCCCTCCATGACCCAGACTCAGACTCTCAAAGTGATGAGTTCACCTCTCCCTAGCAGATGTGCTGTCACTAGCCAATCCCTTATCAACAGTCCCAGCACCACAAGAGGAGATGGAGTTGCTGTTTTCACCTAGGACTGGAGGGCCTGGTGTGGTCTCCAAGGGCCCAGATCGTAGGAAGCATCAATGGCCCCTTGCCACCGCAGGACGCCTCATAAAGAACTGGCTGAGTGACCCAGTGAACAGAGGGAAAAGCATTTCTTGAGTTTCAGCTTTGAGGACATTGTAGAGGAGAAAGAGACTGACGAAGGTAGGGGGCCAGCTAGGTCTTCAGAAGATAGAGATGATCCCAATACAGCCTGGGTCCCACCTTCCCTGCAGCTGTTAAGGGTCAAGTTCTGTCATGGTGCAATCTCCACACCAGGGCTCAATGAGGCCAAGACAGTTGGGGAGAGTCATCCCAAAGCCTGGACTACATCCGTTTCCAAGTGCTGCAGGAATAGCTCATCAAAATGTCCAGAAAAGGCAGCTTCTGCTCCAGGCTCTGCATATTGTGGGTTGGAGGTCAGGTAGAGGCAAAAACGGTGGGCAAGATCCAGGGTAGAAGTTCTCGCATGGGACTCACACAACTCTTGCCAACTTGGGGGAGAGGGTGGTGGCAGCGCTGGCTGAGAAGGGAAGACCCGATCCTCTGTGGAAGGGCCACCATTCATGATGGGCCCCAGGAGGAGCCCCCGAGGAATGGCAGCAAAGAAGAAAGCAGCCAGAAGATACAGGGTGAACAGCAACAACTGTATCTCAGTCCCCGTACTCAGCTCCAGGGTAAAGCTCATGGAAGTAGCCAAGCTAGCAGAAATAGCTGCCTTCTGAGGGCAATGTTCCAATCCCAAAAGGGAAAGGGATTAAACCACAATCAAATGACCAAAGCCTTTCAATGAATTAAGAGACCAGCCAAATAGGAACCCTGATGGCTCTTAAATGGTGGTCACAGAAACGGTTATTTGAGAAGAGAGACTTGAACAAAAAGGTCAACAGTCCACATGCCGAATAACAGTTGGGACTCCTCATAAAGCAAGAGAGCCTTCAGACAATCCTGGAGAGCGGCCCGGGTCAAAAGTCATCAGCTGCTCTCAGACTGCAAGGGAGTCCATGTGAGGACAAGGACAGAAGCAAAAGGGAAAGTAGTGTTTTTGGACCCAGTGTGCTGCTTATAGTGAGGGCCTTCCGAGGTTTGTTAGGCTGCAGCTATATGCTCATAGTATCTCCTGGTGAAAAGGACCTTCTGGAGGGTCCTTTATTAGTTCTATGTCCTAGGTGGTCAGCCCTTATGTGGGGTTACTGGGACAAACCGAGTCATGATGGGGAGTTTCTAATCAGGATGACAAACAGGCAAGAAAAAAAAATGTAGGGATAGGAAAGAAAGGCCCAACTCACCAAAGGCTTAGAAAACGAAAATAGGGGTCAACTCCCGGAAAACAACCAAAAGGCTGGTTAACCTTTGCTTTAAGTCTCTAATATTCACTTATGAGTGGGTACATAACCGTGTTTGTCTTTCTGGGTCTGGATTACCAAACTCAGGATGGTTTTTTCTAGCTCTATCCATTTGCCTGAAAATTTTAAGATGTCTTTACTTTTTACCTCTGAGTAGTACTCCATTGTGTAAATGTACCACATTTTCTTTATCCATTCTTCAGTTGAGGGGCATCTAGGTTATTTCCAGGTTCTGGTTATTATGGATAATGCTGATATGAACATTGTTGATCAAATGTGCACTTTTTTCAAAGAGTATGCACTCTTTGAGTAAATGCCCAACAGTGATATTTCTGGGCCTTAAGTCAGATTGATTCCCAATTTTCTGAGAAACCACCATACTGATTTCAAAATGGCTGTATATGATTGTATTCCCACCAGCGATGGAGGAATGTTCCCTATTCTACATCCTCTCTAGTATAAGTTGTCATTAGTGATTTTGATCTTAGCCATTCTGACTGGTGTGAAATGATATCTCAGAGTTGTTTTGATTTGCATTTCCTTGATAGCTAAGGACGTTGAACAATTCCCTAAGTTTCTTTTGGCCATTTGAGATTCCTCTGATGAGAATTCTCCCTAGATGTACCCTAGTTTTTAATTGGATTATTTGGTTTTTTGATGTCTACTTTCTTGAGTTCTTTGTATATTTTGGAGATCAGCCCTTGGTCAGATGTAGGTTTGGTGATGATCTTTTCCCTCTCTGTAGGCTGCTATTATGTCTTAGTGACTGTGTTCTTTGCCTTACAGAAGCTTCTCAGTTTCAGGAGTTCGCATTTGTTAATTATCAATCTCAGTGTCTATGCTACTGGTGTTATATTCAGGAAGTTGTGTCTTGTGCCAATGTGTTCAAAATTACTTCATACTTTCTCTTTTATAGGTTCAGTCTGCTAGATTTATGTTAAGGTCTTTGATTCATATGGACTTGAGTTTTGTGCATGGGGATAGATATGGATCTCTTTGCACTCTTCTGCATGATGACATCCAGTTTTACCAGCACCATTTGATGAAGATGTTTTCTTTTTTCCATTCTTTTTTCCCATTGTACAATTTCAGCTTCTTTGTCAAAAAATCAGGTGTTGATAGGTGTATAGATTAATATCAGGGTCTTTGATTCAATTCCATTGGTCTATCTCTCTGTTTTTGTACCAATACCAAGATGTTTTCATTTCTATAGCTCTACAGTAGAGCTCAAAGTCAGGATGGTAATGTCTCTGGAAGTTCCTTTATTATACAGGATTATTTTGGCTATTCTGATTTTTTGGTTTTTCTGAGTGAAGTTAAGAATTTTTCTTTTGAGGTCTGTGAAAAACCTGGATGGGTTTTTTATGGGAATTGCATTGAATCTGTAGATTGCTTTTGGTAAGACTGCCATTTTGACTATGTTGAGCCTACTTATCCAAGAGCATAAGAAATCTTTCCATTTTTTAATATCTTCTACATTTTCTTTCTTCAATGACTTAATGATCTTGTCTTAATGGTCTTTCACTTGTTTTGTTAGAGTTACCCTAAGATATTTTATGTTGTTTGTGGCTATTGTGAAGGGTGTTGTTTCTCTGATTTCTTTCTAAGCCTGTTTGTAATCTGTATATAGGAGGGTTATAAGCAGGGACTGCTCATTCATTCCTGGCTGTCCAGACCCAAATAATCATACAGAAAATGTATTAATTACAATACTGCTTGGGATTTTAGCGCAGACTTCTAATTAAATAACTCTTACATCTTAAATTGATCCATTTTTATTATTTTATATTTTACCATGAGGCTTGTGGTTTGTTACCTCTTTCTTCTTGAGCTACTACATGGCGTCTGCCTCCTTGGCAGCTACATGGTGCCTCTTTGACTCCACCTACTCTCTCTCTCTCTCTCTCTCTCTCTCTCTCTCTTTCTCTCTGTTCAGATTTCCTGACTGGCTTTACTCTGCTAAGTCATTAGCTGAAACAGCTTTATTCATCAACCAATAAAAACAACACATATACAAAAGGGTATCCCACATTAGAAGGCTACTAAATTTTTTTGAGTTAATCTTATATCCTACCATACTACTGAATGTGTTTATCAGCTGAAAGAGTTGCCTGGTAGAATCTTTTGAGTCTCTTATGTATACTATCCATATCATCTGAAAATAGTGAAAGTTTGACTTCTTCTTTTCCAATTTGTATCCTCATGATCTCCTTTTGTTGTCTTATTGCTCTAGCTAGAACTTTAAGTACTATTTGGAATAAATATGGAAATAGTGGGCAGCTTTGTCTTGGTTCTAATTTTATGGGAGTCACTCTGTTTCCTTTCATTTAGTTTCATGTTGGCTGTTGGCTTGCTGTGTATTGCCTTTATTACGTTCCTTATATCCCCGATCTCTC
Source organism: Ondatra zibethicus (assembly GCA_004026605.1). NCBI lineage: Eukaryota > Metazoa > Chordata > Mammalia > Rodentia > Cricetidae > Ondatra > Ondatra zibethicus. The sequence continues at coordinate 12,234 of PVIU01016545.1, read as the reverse complement.
CAAGACATTTATCATGAAGGGGTATTGGATTTTGTCAAAGGCTTTTTCAGCATCCAATGAGATAATCATGTGTTTTTTTTTTTTCTTTCAGTTTGTTCATATGGTGGATTACATTGACAGATTTGTATATGTTGAACCATCCCTGAATCTCTGAGATGAAGGGGATGATTTTTATCGTGTGTTCTTAGATTTGGTTTGCCAGTACTTTATTGAGTATTTCTGCACCAATGTTCATGAGCGAGATTGGTCTGTAATTTTATTTCTTAGTTGCATCTTTGTGTATCAGGCTAACTGTAACCTTGCAAAAAAGAGTTTAACAATGTTTCTTCTGTTTTTATTGTGTGGAACAATGTGAAGAATCTTGCTATTAGCTCTTCTTTGAAATCATGATAGAGTTCTACACTGAAACCATCTGACTCCGGGTTTTTTGGGGGGGCAGAGACTTTTGATGACTGCTTCTATTTCCTTGGGGATTATAGATATGTTTAAATTGTTTGTCTAGTTTTCATTTAATTTTGGCATATTATAGCTATCCAGAAAATTGTCCATTTCTTTTACATTTTCTAATTTTGTTGAGTTAGGTTTTTGAAGCATGAGCAGATGATTCTCTGGATTTCCTCCATGTCTGTTGTTATGTCCCCCTTTTCATTTCTGATTTTGTTAATTTGAATATTCTCCCTTTTCCTTTTTGTTAGTTTGGATAAAGGTTTGTCTATCTTGTTGATTTTCTCTAAGAATCAACTCTTTATCTCATTGATTCTTTTTATTGTTTTCTTTGCTTCTATTTTATTGATTTCAGCCCTCAATTTGATTATTTCCTGATGTCTACTTTTCCTGAGTGAGTTTGCTTATTTTTGTTTTGTTCTACAGTTGTCCGGTGTGCTGTTAAGTTGCTAGTGTTAGATTTCTCCAGGTTCTTTATGTAGGTCTTTAGTGATATGATTTTTCTCCTTTCTAATGCTTTCATAATGTCCCATAGGTTTGAATGTGTTGTACATTCATTTTTTGTTGAATTCTATGATGTCTTTAATCACTTCCTTTGTTTTTTCCTTGACCCAGAGGTGGTTTAATTGAGCATTGCTCAATTTCCTTGAATTTGTAGACTTTCTGAAATTAATGTTGTTGTTGAATTCTAACTTTAAGCCATGGTGATCTGATAAGATAAAGGGGGTTACTCCATTTTTTTAAAGTCTCTGTTGAGGTTTGTTTTGTTACCAAATATGTGGTCAATTTTAGAGAAGGTTCCATAAGGTGATGAGAAGAAGATATATTCTTTTATGTTTGGGGGAAAGATAAGAGATGTCTGTATCATAACATCTCTTAGTGGTTTATTTCTTAAGTTTTTGTCTAGCAGACCTGTCCAGTGGTGAGCGTGGGGTGTTGAAGTCTCCCTACTGTTAGTGTGTGGGGTTTGATGTGTGATTTAAAGTTTCTTTTACAAATGTGGGTGCCCTTGTATTTGGGGCATAGTTATTCAGAATTGAGATTTAATCTTGCTGGATTATTCCTGTGACAAATATTAAATATTCTTCTTCATCTCTCTTGATTGATTTATTTTGAAGTATATTTTGTTAGATATTGGATAAATACACCAACTTATTTCTTAGATCCATTTTTGGATTTTCTTTTTCGACCATTTACTCTGAGGTAATGTCTGTCTTTGAAGTTGAGGTATGTTTCTTGTATGCAGCAGACAGATAGATCCTATTTTTGTATACAGTCTGTTAGCCTGTGTCTTTTTATTGGCAATTTGAGATCATTGATTTTAAGAGATATTAATGACCAGTGCTTGTAAATCCCTGTTATTTTTGGTTTTATTGCTGGTGGTGGTATTGTGTGTATATTTTCCTTCTTTGGGTTTTTCTGGCATGGGATTATCTATTGCCTGAGGTTTGTGGTTGTAGCTAACTTCATTGTGCTGGAGCTTTCCTTCTAGTACTTTTTGTAGGACTGGATTCATGAATAGTTATTGTTTAAATCTGGTTTTGTCATGGAATATATTGTTTTCTCCGTCTATGGTGATTAAAAACTTTGATTGTTATAATTGTCTGGGCCGGTATCTGTGGCCTGTAGTGTCTACAGAATGTCTATCCAGGACCTTCTGGCTTTCAGAGCTTCCATAGAGAAGTTGGGTGTAATTCTGATTGGTCTGGTTTGATATGTTACTTAGTCTTTTTCCTTTGTAGGTCTTAATATTATTTCTTTGTGCTGTCTGTTTAATATTTTGATTATTATGTGGCAAGGGGAATTTTCTTTTGGTCCAGTCTATTCGGTGTTCTATAAGCTTCTTGTACTTTTATAGCCATATCATTTTTAGGCTGGGGAAGTTTTCTTGTATGATTTTGTTGAATATATTTTCTGTGGCTATGAGCTGGAGTTCTCCTTCTTCTACCCCTGTTATTCTTCTTAAGATTGGTCTTTTCTTGGTGTCTCAGATTTCCCAGATACTTTGAATTATTTTAAGATAAGAAATTGTTGGTTTTAACATTTGCTTTAACAAATGAGTCTATTTCCTCTGTCCTATCTGTAACACCTGAGATTTTTCTCCTCCATCTCCTGTATTCTGTTGGTTATGCTTGCATCTGTAATTCTTGATCTCTTTCCCAGCTTATCCATTTCCAGAATTCCTTTGGTTTGTGTTTTCCTTATTGCCTCTATTTCAATTTACAAGTCTTGAATCATTTTCTTCAACCGTTTGATTTTTTTATGTTTTCTTTGTTGATTTCTTCCACTTTTTGTTTGTTTGTTTTTCCGCCTCTTTAAGGGAATTTTTCATTTCCTCTTTAAGGGCTTCTATCATCTTCATAAAGTTAATTTTAAACTCAATTTTTTCCTGCTTCATCTGCATCGGGATGTTCAGGCCTTGCTGATAGAGAACTACTTGTTTCTGGTGGTTCCATATTGTTCTTTATGTTGTTGAATGTATTCTTACACTGTTGTTTACCCATCTCTTCCTCCAGTGGGTGCAGGTGGGGCTTGTGCTTCAGGGTGTCCCTCTTTCTCTGATTGATGCAGGTGTGACCTGTGGGTTAGGTTGTCACTCTTCTTCTATGTGCAGTCTCTTGTGGTTGCTGTGGTTGCTGATACATCTCTGGGGTTACTCCAGGTGCAGGCAGGGACAAGGTTCCAGGGATCACAGGTGTGGTGGGGGGTGGTTGAGGCAAGGGGCGGATGCTCCCAGATCTCTGGAGGTTCAATGGGTGGGGGTGGGATTAGGAATGTCCCTCTGGGGTCTTGGGCCTAGAGAACAGGATCCTTCAGCCAGAAACCCAGACACTTATTCCAGGTGCAGTCAGGGCCAGTGTTCTGGTGGTCACAGATATGGTGGGGGATTATTGGGGGATGGGGAGGCTGCTTTCAGTCTCTGAGGCTTCAGTGGGTTGGTGGGGGCTATGGGATGTGCCTCTTGGGGGTAGGGCCTATAGAGCAGGGTCCTTCAGGTGGGAACCCAGACACTCACCTCTCCAGGTGAAGTCAGAGCCAAGACTCTGGTAGTCACAGATGCATGGGGAATTGATGGGAGCATGGTGAGGTTGCTCCTGAGTCTCAGGGGCTTTGGTGGGTGGGGTCATTACTAGATGTGCCTCTAGGGGCTAGGGCCTAGAGAGAAGGGACCATAAGCTGGGAACCCAGATATTTACCTCTCCAGGTACACTCAGGGCCAACTGTAATGTATTTAATTTTGATGGTTGAATTTTCATTAATTTTTTTTTCTTGTTGAAGTTGTTTGCATTTAATTTGCTGTTGAAGAGTGTAATATGTTTCTAACACATTTTTTTTTTATTCTGACATACTCATTTGAACCTTCTTGATTACATTCCAATTATAACTTGGATTTTATCACATTTATATGAAAGCCTTTGCTGCCAAGCATGATGATCTGTTTTCAAGCCACAAGTTCCATATGATGGAAAAAGAAAAGCAACTCTTTTAAATTACCTCTGACCTCTGCTTACAGGTGCTACAACACATGTACACAAAATATGATAAATATTTAAAAAACACTTATCATTGGTTAATAGTCTCAATGATAATGAACAGACCATTTTTAATCCTCCCATATAATTACAATAATTGAATCAATTTGAGGCTGCTTCTGCTGTCTATTTTGTCTTGACTAGCTGCTGTATATTACTCTCCCTTTTGAAGATATAGATGATTTTATTGATTCAACATTGCTTGGTCAAAGTAGCCAATCATGCTATGGACACCAATATATTTGTTGTCTGGGAACAAGGAGAGGATACTTGGCACAGGGACAACCTGGAAGTATCCAGCATAATTTTGCTATCCCTTGTTGGGCAGACACAGTGGTGGTCTGATGACTTTAGTTTGACTGTCATCGTTGAGGTTGAACTGTAGGTCACTAAAATCCTGCTAAGCACTGGTTCATACAGTTTCATAGAATCTGGATATCTGTAGACTCGCTGAGCTTATTAATGTCTTGTGTTGCTCTGTTGACATTCTCTGAGTGGCAAAGGATGAGAGGCATAGACTAGCTTGCTATATACCCCTGCAGTGCACTTTTTTCCCTACTCAAGACCAATCATTTCTAAAAAAAAAAAAAAAAAAAAATCAGCTGGACGCATAACATCTCTCTTCCTGGGAAATAGAATGCTTTCTCGGCCTGTAGTGGTGCTCAAACTGTCAAATATTCCCAGGTAGGCAGCCCCGTGCCAGCAGGAATGCAGTCTTCTTGGCCAGAGGCGAAGAACAAAAAATGGTCTTTTTACCTTTACTACCTTTGAAGATTTGGAATTTCTTTAACTTTTTAGCTTTCAATGGGTTTGATTTCTGGAAAGGGAAGAGACAGGGAGCACTGTGCTATTGCAGACTGATGGTGGCTGTTACCTGAGTTTGAAAAACCTGCAGGTGAGTTTGCTCAGCCCTCAGCTTCAGAATACTCTTCTTAGTCTTCCTCTTTTTTCCTGCAGTGGTGGCAGTGCCTAGGCAGCTGAGAAACTTCTTTAAGTACTTTTGTTACTAAAAATATGAGAAATTTTATGATGTGATAGATGGGAAATTTTGAGAAAGAGTGGTGATACAAAATTAAATATTAGCAAACTGATATTGAAATGACATGGCATATATATATACATATATGTATATTTGTGTGTATGAGTATGTATATATTTTTATTTATATATAAAATTTAATCTATTTTTACCAAGTTTAATGTGCCCTCGGCGATGTTTACTTTATCAATAATTTTCTTCATTTTGATACCTGTATGTCAGTGTTGGTCATTTTCTGCTTCTTGTTAATCTTCTTGAGAAATATGTAAATAAACCTCCTAGCTCTAGAAGGTTTTTCATTTGCTGTGAAAAGCATATTAGAAGAGCTGTTCAAATATCCTTTAACCTAGGCTCTGTTCTGTCTCTTTTTTTTCCTAATTTATTTATTTATTATGTATACAACATTCTGCCTCCATGTATGCCCCCACACCAGAAGAGGGTGCCAGATCTCATTACAGATGGTTGTGAGCCACCATGTGGTTGCTGGGAATCGAACTCAGGACCTCTGGAAGAGCAGCCAGTGCTCTTAACCACTGAGCCATCTCTCCAGCCCCCATTCTGTCTCTTGTTAATACATATATACACACTAGAATGATAAGGGTGAATGTCTTAGTTGCAATAGAGACACAGCTTTCCCCTTTGTAAGATTTTAGTTCATTATGAGTAATAAAGATCAAGTCAGTTAAAATACCAGCATAAATGGTGGACTGCCCCCACAAACTCAATTCCACAACTGAAGAACTTTGACCTTTGAGGGTTGCTGGGGTATGGAAGGTTTGACGTTTTACAGAGACGTGGCCCTTCCTGGGTTGCTAATGCACCAGTGGGTGCTCTACAGTCCATCCATGAATGGCCTAAGTGAGTACTGAAAAGAAAACATGGAATTGGTAGGGCAGGAGAGAGAGGACCTGGAGAAGATGGAAGGGAATGGGAGTTGATATGATCAAAAAACACCATATAAACTTGTGAGGTTCTTTAAAATTAACAACAAAAAAGGAATACATATGACAAGGTTCCGATAAGACATTTGGAGAGTGTCCAAAATAATGAATAACTAAAAACTGTTCAAAGGTAGAAATGACTGTGTCTAGCCTGAAGAAATCCTAACTTCAGAATGGATTTTCATGTTCCATTTTTGCGTACAGGAGTTTCTACATATCAATAATCTTCTGGCTCTTGTGAAATAAGGGAACTGGAGAAGATGATTTCACGAATAGCTATTCAAAACTATTCAATACTCACAACCAGTAAAATACCTTGTTTTCTTCCAGTTATAAAATTTGGAGATGAATGAAACATTTGTGGGGTCCCAAATTAATTCATCAACCATAAAATGTCTTTTAGAGTAAGAGGAAATGACAACTGAGCCTGAATCTTGAAAATGTGTAGGTTGCAATAGGATCCTATACAGGAACTGAAACATGTGTAAGTTGTAATGGGCTCCTACATAGGTACTTAAATATCTGTGGGTTGCAAAACGATCATATATAGTAGCTTAAACATGTGTAGGTTGCAATGGGATCCTATATAGGAAAATGAAACAGTGACTTTAGAAAGTTCCTCCACAGTCTGGGAGCGCAGCCTCTTGAAGAGGCAGAAGTATGGCTTTTAGATAATTTTAGTGGTGGGTCTCGGGAATTGGCTCAGTTGCTAAGGCGCTTGCTTCTCTGCAGGGGACATGGGTGGAACAGACACAAGTCGGTAGATGCTGCAACCCCAGTGCTAGGGAAGGGAAAAAGGCAAAAATGGAGAGGGAAGCTCCATGTTCAGGGAGAGACACTGCCTCCAAAAACAGAGAATGAAAGAGGAACACATACAATATTGACATTGGGCCTCCACACACACAAACACACACACACATACACACACACACATACGTATACACCAATAATCATAATCATAATGTAATAAAAATAGTAATAAATTAAAAGATAAAACAGCTTTAATGGCTTATATAACCTGTGCCAAAAGGTACCTACTGTTTGGTGCAATACTTATGTTCATAGTCTCTATTTATTTTTAATGGAATATATGTATATATAATTTTTAAACTTATTTTTGTGTATGTGTGTACATTACGTATGTGTGTATGTATACATACATACATACATATATATATGCATGTTTGCCATATGTGTTCCAGTGCCTTCAAAAAGTATAAGAGGGTTTTAGATCCCTCAGGGCTGGAGGTACAGATAGTTGTGAGCTCTGAAACATGGGTGCTGGGAACCAATCTCAGGTATCCTTGGAATAATAGGGAGTGCACTTAACAGTTGAGCCATCTCTTCTTCTACTCAATATGTATGTTTTTAAAGTATAGAGTTATTTAAAGTTTGAACCTCCAAAATTATCTGAGAATACAATCAATGACAAAGTTCAAAACATTTTTGTTCCACTTGTAGAGTTTGCTACCAGCATGCATAAGATCCAGGTCTGACTTTTATTCAAGCTGTTTAAGCAAGCTTGTTCAAAACATAGCTATTTAAAGAATATCTGGTACCCAGCTGTAAAAATGAATCGTCTTTGGAGTGTTTCTGGTACAATAAACAACCAAAGCATTCTTTGCTGTCTTAGTCAGTTTTTACATGTGACAGACTCTAGAGGTCTATCTACATATCCTGTATATGTACCTACCTATCCATTCATCTATTACCTCCTCATCAATTATATAGTCCATTTGTATTTGTAATCTATTACCCGTAATGCCCCAGCATCCTCTCTGTGTTTGATATTGGGTACATGTCTATGCTTTAAGTTATTCTTCATATCTGGTAGTTTTAATCAGTATGGCATCCTAGAAGATTAGTAGGCTTAGGAGATAAAATGCAAAGAAAATAGTTAATCCATTTTAATGAAGGGAGAATTTTAATTACTACTGATTTCAAAGAATTGGTAAGATAAAGTTTGTTTCCAGAAAGAGGAGGAAAAAGTAGCCATAATTCAGTAGCATTTACAATCAAGTTTCAAACAACTGTCAAAAGTTTCCTTTAAATGCTAATAAATAAGTTAGTTATTCCTTTTTCGTACCAAGGGACTGCTCTATGACACACAGTAAATGCTCTGTAAAAGGAAGTTCACATACCTTTAGGATATGCCTGACTGTAAGCAAAGTGGGCAAAGGAGGAATACGAGATGAAGCATTTGCTGAAGTTGCCGTCCTCTTGAAGCTTCTTTGTGTCCTGGGCTCTGAGAATTCTATCAACAGAATGAGTGATAACAGAGTCCACCAGAGCCCTGGAGAGAACGCCTCAGGGAACCTCATGACCTGTGTCCTTAGGGACCACCCAGCCAGACCTAGTTCAGTTGTTATAATTCAGGCATCTGGAATTTACATATCCTAATTGGTAAAAGAATAGAAAATACTTCTGCATTGTTGTCAACACTCTGTGGGCTCTCTAAATAATCTAATTTTTAATATCAGATTTGTTACTTTCTTCTCTCTTTCCTAACTTTTCCTAATAACAAGGCTTACTTCCTAGACTACAGCCTCAAGAACAGACCTCCTAAAGAACTGACCTCTGAATAGCATACCGAGGCAAGTGTGCTATGTCCTAACGTGAAGGAGAATGAATATTCATAATCTGAACAATATGTACAAACTGAAATTAGCATGACCAAGTTGAGTTTGGTTGTGTGCACTTATAATCTTACCACTAGGGAGGCTGAGACTGGGTGAAGCCAGTCTGGGATACACAGTCTCAACAACAAAAACAAACTATGAAAACAAATCACCAGGATCTCAGATATGTGATTATATTTCCTTCATTTTATTTCCATCAATTATTTTCCTAGCCTCAAGTTTTGTGTTATAGTTTGATTCTGTTTTTCTTCAAAATGGGTTTATTTTGTGCCCTTTTGTACTTGACACCTTATACAATCTCAATCTTATGCAAAGTTCTACATTAAAGTACATGTTGAATACTTTTCATTCGTTTTATTGTGACTTTTATCAAACCTGTTCTTTGACAAGTTCATACCTGTATCTAATGCATTCTAATTAATCTTATCCCACCTCTCTCCTCTCCCCTTTTAACCACTGTCAATACCCTTCTCTTCCCTAAAAAAAAATCCTTCTCACAGTCATGTCTTCTTGTTTTGTTGAATATACTATAAGTTACTTAGTATTTCAACCCTTGATGCACATTCATAAATTTTGAAATGATAATCCTTCTGCACAAATAAACCTTTCTCATAACTCTTGTCCTGACTAAAATTTCTTATGAAAATGTTTCTTCAGTTAACTCGCTGATGATTATCTCATTAATGGTACTCATTAGTTTCCGAAAGAGCTGGTTCCCCTGCTCCAGGTATTGTTTGTACACTGTGCTTTGTGCCTCTAATGGAAGGCACAAAACCTTTATATGATTTTGTGATCTGTGTTATTTCTAGACTGCTTCTTCTAGTTGGGCTGTCATTTCTTTCTGGGTCATACTTTTCTTCTACTTTGAATGCCTGTTAACTCATATCTATACTGTGAATCTTAAATTTTTGGGAGATGTTTTTCTATTTTGATAATTTTAACATTTAGGAATGTGTTCTGTGATGCAACCGTGATCCTTTGAAGCTTGTTTGTAATCTCTGTGAGGAAAGACAGGATTGGTTTCTTCAGGTCCACTCCCCAGGCCACCCTTCTTACACAGTCTGTGTCAGGAAATGTCATTATTGTGACTAGCAGATGAAGAGAATGTTCCCTATCCTGTAGGAAGAAGCCCTGCTTTTGTTTAGTGACTACTCCCCAGGCTCAATGGCTTCTTCAAAGTTTTGTGCACAGTTTCGAGACAGAGACCCCTCTGAAAGTCTGAATTCTGCTTATCTGTGGAGCTTGCTGGTTATGTCGGAAATTCTAGTCACTTTGGCTTCCTAGAATGTTTCTTTTGCTTGTTTTTTCATAGGCACAAACAAGATGAATGCAGTTTGTTGGGCTGGTGCTATCATCTGGAAAAACCAGGATGGAAGCTAGGACACATGAGTAGGACTGGCCTTACCTCATTTACTTTTCTCTGAATCACTTTACTGGGACAATTATTTAATACCCATGACAGCACATGACTTGGTTTATTTTTCAACTTTTTAAATTTGTTAATGTGGGAGTGAACTTTATTATTCTGTCATGGCAATAAGCAGAAGCCTTGGATCAATTTTAATTTGTTAAGAAATCCTGCTCTCTGTTCCCAGGTCTGCTTAGATTTCTCATTCCAGTGTTTTTAGAATCATTTGATGCCACTTCATTTTAATTGTCTTCTCTCACTTTTGATTCTCTTCCCTTCCTTTTATTTTTTATTGTTTTTTCAAAGCTGTGTTTTGCTATGTAGCTCAAGATCCCTCAAACTCAAGATCTCCTTTTCTACATCTCTTGAATGCCATCATTACAGACATGAAATACTGATGTGGGATTCCCGTATGTATGCTATGAATATATTTTATTGCCATTGGTTAACAATGAAGCTGCTTTCAGTCAATGACTTAACAGAATATAGCCAGACTGGAAAAGATATATAGAGAGAGTAGGTGGAGTCAAGGAGAAGCCATGTAGTTGCCACTGGAGACAGATTTTTGGATGCTAAACGTGGACAGAATCCTACTGGTAGGCCACAACTGTGTGGTGATACACATATTAATAGAAATGAGTTAATTTAAGATGTAAGAGTTAGCTAGAAATATGGTTAACCTATTAGCCAAACAGTATTGCAAATAATATAGTTTCTGTGTGATTATTGTGGGTTTGGGTAGCCAGGAAATGAACAAACAGCCTTTGACGACAGAATGGCGCCCACAGTCTGGGGCATAGATACACATAAGACCTAAAAAAATAGTTTCAAAAGCAAAGAACCTCTAGACCCACAAAAAACAGGAGCCAAGCACAGTTTCTTAGGAGTCACATTTTTTTCCAGATGGGTTCGTTTTACTGGGCTATGAGCAGGGGTACTGTGGCTCTTTTAATTTAGTTCTTCCTGATTTAGTGCTAGTGGCTTATTTAAATTTAAATTTCTAAAAATTGCATGGTTTCTTTAAGATCTGATTTCCTGGTTCATGCTAGCAGAACAAACTCAGGCTCTTTCGGGAGGTTATGTACTTGAATGGGGCTTCTAAGAAGATTGCTACAACGTCTGGCAACATAAACTTCTGTGTACCTGAAAATGGGACTGTGAGCATGGCTTACAGAGCTGGCACTAAACAGACCTCCACCATGTTGGACTGAGGGGAGGCAAAAGGCAAAGCAGTCTTAGTCTTAGCCATGCAGTTTAACATTTTAAGAAGAGGTCCTGGTCAGGAAAGGATTACAGATACACAATAAAGACAGATTCAGATGAAAAAGACCTCTAAATGGGTCACAGTGTTAAATGAATGTACATAGGCTTGGAGAGAGAAGAAAAGGAATATAGAAAAAATAAAGCAAAGTCTTTAAAGAGACAGAATATAGACAATCATAGATTAAAGGAGTAAAAAAATAAGGCAGGTAAAAGTGGAATATACATAGAGAGTCTGGATTATGTATATTATTATGCTTTCTTTGATTTTTTTTTGACCATGAATAAGCTAAGTACAGAGAGACATTTCATTGTATAGACTGCTAAGCTAAACTGACATATATACTTTAAAGTTATCTTAACTTCAAAATTTGGGTCTAAGGGTATGTTGTTTCGAAAAACAGGTTCTGCTTTTGTTTCCACAAAAGATGAGAACCTGTGGATTCCTTCTAGACTAATGTGGTTTGATGTACCAAGACTCCCCAAAAGGGCTCCATGAATCCCTAAAAATTACTTAGTCCAAAAAACAGCAGGAAGCAGTTTGTAGAGAACTATGCCCAAATTCCCAAATATTGTTTATAAATGATTGTTTTCATTTAAAGGAGGTTGATTGTGAGTGATTAATGGTCACAATCAATTTCTATAAAAAAATGAGGAGAATGTATATAGAGATAAATACTTTGCATTGGTATGGATCTTGGTTTATTGGTATAAATTAATGGTCGGTTTTGTTATATGTATATTTCTGCTCTTGATTAAGGTATTGCATTTGTGCAGCTCATTTAAAATATAATGTATAATTAAGAAATACAGATAGATAATAGCTCATCTATAATGTCAAGTCTGTAGTAATGTTGTTAGGTTTTCTAGATGTACAGAGATATATTTTAGATGGATAGGTATTCTTCAAACCTTTGGAAGACTAATAGAATATGGCATTTAAAATGTTTTAAGAACTTAGAACTTTTTTT
>PVIU01016544.1:0-44694 GCA_004026605.1 Ondatra zibethicus | reverse complement strand
ACTGGGACTGAACGAGCATGTGATCGAAACAGACTCTGAATATGACTGACAATGGGGACTGACTGAGAAGCCAATGATAATGACACTGGGATTTGATTCTACTGCATGCACTGGCTTTTTGGGATCCTAGTCAGTTTGGATTCACACCTTCCTAGGCCTGGATGGAGGCGAGAGGGCCTTGGGCTTCCCACAGGGCAGGGTAACCTGCCCTCTCTTAGGACTAGAGGGGAAAAAGGGAGGTGGGGAAGCGGGAGGGAAATAGGAGGAGCGAAGGAGGTGGAAATTTTGAATGGTACTATTTATAATGCAATAATAAAAAATTAAATGTGGAGAAAATAAATAAATAAATAAATAAATTGCTTTCATAAACTTAGACTATTTTGATGGTGCAAAGCATGCAATTGCTGAGCACACTCAACCTGTGATAGAGCAACTATTTTGTAAGTTTATCAGCTAATGGACTGGGAAGATTCTAGTGTACTCTGATATGTCACCATAAAACATGGTAACTTTCTTTGTTATATGGCACTTGAATCTGCTGGAATAGCATCGTAACTTGCTTATTGATATTCCCAATATAAGGGATGGTCTCTAGGATCTAAGGAACATTAAAAATATATTGGCTGTCAGTATATAGATTAAAAGCTTCATTTGCAAAGTGTTAAAACACTATAGCCACAGTTAGCAGCTCGACTATCTGAGCTGAAGCTGCTTCTGTCTGCACTACACATCCTTTACCATTAACCACATATGCAGCTCTCCCATTAGAAGAGCCATCAGTGAAAATTAACTAAGCATCCATTAAAGGATCTTTTGCTACTGTTTTAGGGAAAATGAAGGCATGCAGTTGTGTAAACTGTAGTAACAAGTTAGCTGTAAAAGATTATTGATCTGGCCTTAAAACTGAGCAAACTCAATTGCCCAAAAATCACTATTTTGGAATGACCATTTAATTTGTTGCTTAGTATAAGGAACATTGATCATAGCCAGTTCCTTGCCAAAATATCTCCTAGATTCCATCCTGCTCTTTTGTTCTAAGCAAGCTACTGCTTCAAAATAAGGGTTTAATACCTTAGCTGGTGATTTGGGATGATGCATCCATAATAGTGGCCTGTTTTGCCACAAAACTGCTATAAGAGCAAGTTTGTGGGTAATATACATGCTTGCCAAGGTTGGTCGTAATTTATATAATGTACCTTCTACTTGCGTATAGCATGCTCTACCTGGGAGAGCACCGGTCTGGTAGCTTCTGAAAGGTGTCTATTGGAATTTGGATCACTGTCCCTTTCAAGGATTTCACTTAGACTCGAGGTCTCCCATAGAATATCTTAAATAAGGTCTCAGCCATTGGATATCTCCCAATAACTTTTGGAAATTATTTAGAGTCTGTAAACCACCCTTCCTAACTTCTAATATTTGAGGCTCAATTTCTTTGGGGTATAACATATGGCCTAAATACTGGAAAGGTGGGTGCATCTGCACTTTCTCTGGAGCAATAACTAGTCCTGCATGGCTAAGGCTCTGCGGTAATAGTCCATATGTCTCAAGTAAAGCTCCATCATCTCTATGGGCAAAGAGGATATGGTCCATATAATGGACAATATAAACCTATGGAAACTGATCTCTGACACTTTGTATAGCCTGAGTTACAAATTTCTGGCACAAGGTAGCATTGTTTGCCATACCCTGAGGTAAGAAGCTCCATTCATATCTTTTCATTGACTCTCTGAAATTAACTGAGGGGCTACTGAAAACAAATCTTTGGCAATCTTGTGGTGCCAAAGGGATGGTATAAAAACAGTCTTTTAAGTTTAAAATGATTTTATGGGTGCCTTTTGGTATAGCTGTAGGAGAAGATATCCCTGTTTGTAATGCTCCCATTGGCTGCATGGTTGCAGTAACTTCTCTTAAGTACTGAATTAATCTCCACTTTCCTGATTTCTTTTTAGTAACAAAAATTGGAAAATTCCATGGTGAATGAGATGGTATAAAGTGACCATTATTTAGCTATTCCTGCACTAACTGCTGGGCAGCTTGTAATTTTTCTTCTGTTAGAGGCCACAGATTTACCCATACAGGCTCATCACTTTTCCAGACAATTGGGTCTGCTTGGAGTTGCTGAGCTGCATGGAGTGCAGGTTTTACAGTGACCTCTCATAAAAATACCCTAATCCTGCCCTGGTAGGTTTATCTCCTGCTATGATAGAATCTATCCTTCCCTTATTTTCTTTGCCTAGACCTTTATTAGGTAATAATCATTGTTGAAACATTTGATTAATAACAACTGTGCTTGGGGGATATAAATATACCCCCATTATGGATACAATATCTTGGCCCCATAAATTTATGGGTAAATGAAGAATAATATATGGCCAAAAAATTCCTTCATGGCCTTCTTTGTCCTTCCAGTACAGCTCATTACTATTGTGTTCAGGATTTCCAGTCTGACCTATGCCCTGCAGCTGTGCAATAGTCTCTGTCTTGGGTCATTTAGAAGGTCACTGACTAGAAGTTATAACTGAAATATCCCTGCCAGTATCTAGAAAATGAGAAAATCTTTTTCCATTTATAAACAAGGTGAGTTCTGGTCTCTGAGGACCTATTGCTTGTAGGCAATAGGTGCCAGATGAAACAAATCTGTCATTTCCTCTCTTTTCTTTCTTAATCTGAATTTTGGTTTGCACAGCACGAAGTAAAATTAGTTGTGCAAGCCTCTGACCTGCTTTTACAACAGAAACTCCACTTGATGAGTGAGTCATCACCTTTATCTCTCCTTCAAAATCAACATCAATGACTCCAGGGGTAACATTAATTCCTTGTGTAGTTGTGCTACTTCTCTACAACAGTAGTCCTATAGTGCCCTCCAGTAAGGGCCCATAAACCCCAATGGGGAGAGCTTGCATCCCTATTTCAGGAGTTAGAACTGTGTATATGGAAGAGCTGAGATCAAGGCCTGAGCTTGCTCTGTAAAGGTCCTGAATGGATTTCCTTGTGGAAGAACAGGTTGCTGGATTGACCCAAAATTTTGCCTCAGGGCCTGAGGCTGGCCCCTGTGTCTGTTTCTTGAAAGGGGATTCCCAAGGTCATCTCTTTTTGACCTGCACTCACTAGTCCAGTATTTTCCTCTCCTGCGTCTCCTGCCTAATCCTGGTTCCCTTCTTGTCCTCAGGTTTACTCTCCTATGAGGACATTGTCTGATCTGATGCCCCATAAGACCACATCCAAAAAAGCTTGGAGGAGGTTCTGTAGCATGTATTCTCCCTGGGTCTTGATCTCTTTTCTGGGATCGGACATCATTGTCTTTCCCTACAATGCAACAGCTATGGCCATTCCCTGTGTATATGATTGGCCAATATCAGTCCATAATTGCAATAATGTTGTTGAACCCTTATCCCCACCTCTTTCCATTCTGCAGTGCCTAAAGTCCTGCACTTGGAAAACTGAGGGCATAGCACCTCTATAAATTCTAAAAATTCCTGTGTCTGATGTTGCTATATTCTTGCTCCTCTATCCTTTTAATATATCTCCAATCAACTGTATAGCCATTTGATTGCTTCTTCCTTGTCCCATAACTATATCTATTATTTACAAGTTTTACTCCTGATTTTTTCTATCCCAATTCTGTCTTATTTTTAAATTCTACTACTTATTTCTGAGTGCTCATTACTCAACTATCCACCTGTGGTGCAGTTTTCTCTTGCTGGTTCCTCACGTTCTCCTCCATATATCTGGCCACTCTTTCATGTTTATCATGGTTCACTGGTCAGGCCCACATTGCAGCGCCATTTGTCAGGGGTGAGCCTTGACAAAAATGCCCTTTCCACCATGGAGGCAAGAGAATTTAGAAATATAGTAAAAAATACAAACACACGAATGAAAATAATAAAATGCAGAAAATATAGGATAGTATCGAGAAGAAATTTTTCGGTGAATACTGAAAATTTTCCAGTGTTTAATTTCCAACCAGTTAATATACCCCTGACCCCAAAATGTAGGAGTAAAACAAAAGACTCCATTAACATACAAATTGAAAGTCACAGGCTACATTCATCGCTCATGCCCTACACTCATGCCCTAGACCAAACACTCTGTAGGCAAACAAATCCTTGGGTGGAATTCCAAGTTATTTCTATAAAGGGAACTGGAATTTAGTTGGATCCTTAGACTTTTGTTTTAGATAGGAACCAACTACTTCCCTATTTCAGGAGCACAAGGTCTGGCAACTAGCCACACAGGTTGACAATCGCCTTGAGAGAGGAAATCTCAGATTGACAACTAGGTCAGATCTTTGTTTGAGTTACAAGCACAATAACCTTGAATGAACTAAAAAAAAAATCCCAAACTCTCTGACCTTTGGCCTCTTTGGGCCTCCACAGAGGTCTACATTAATGATAAAGTGATTGGCCTAGTATCTCAGGTTTCTTATTACCTCTTATAACTTATATGAGCCCATAATTCTTGTCTGTGTTAGCCATGTGACTTGGTACCTTTTTCAGCGAGGGAGTCACATCTTGCTCTGTGTCTGGCTTCCTCTATGTCTGGGTGATGACTGCAGACTGAAACTTCCCTCTTCAGAGAATTCTCATTGTCCCACCTATACTTCCTGCCTGACTACTGGACAATCAGCGTTTTATTAAAAATAATACAAGTGACAGGATAAAAGACCATTGTCCCTCAATATATCAGTTGTTCTATAAATGGCCATCTCAGAGCTCAGAGCCACGGGAACACCTGTCCACTGTTCCAGGACACATGACAGAGTACACAGCAAGCTTACCACCTATGGCAGCTCATAGTTGTACCATCTGTACTACTACAGTATAATGCCTGTATTGCTGTGCCTGCACCACAAGACCATTCCTGCGCCGGGCAATGGCCTAGAGATTTAAACTCACCAAGGCACACGGACAGAGACACAGGTCATCCTTGAAACAAGAATGCCTCCTTTATTGTGTACCAGAGCTGCTTATATATAGATCCTCACTGACAGCCATGCCCCACCCAGCCAAACCCACCAGAAACCACTCCCCTGCCATCAGGAACTCCTGAGGGTCTCATGCTCAGAGTAGCTACAAACACAGGAAAAATAAGTTGTTTTGGTCAGAGAAGCTGCAAGCATAGCAGGTTGTTTACAGGAAATTCAGGGTCTGGGTTCACAGCCCCCAACAATGGTTACTTTTGTTTTAAAATGAGAAGCACATGGGCAAACAGCCTGGCTTAATTCCCCTTAAATGTTTCTATGCCTAGATCATCTTCTTAGTCTGACAAGGGAAAACATGTGACACAATTGAGCAATCATTAGTTTCCTTTTCAAAGGCAACAGCCACCTATCAGCTCAATTAATTTACCTTTTGGAATTGATGTAATTGTTGCAATGAGCTTAAAACAGCACCTTTTGAAGGCATGCCTGAAAGCTTATATTGAATACTTACTGGCAGATGAGTGTTCCTTAGTTGAATCAAAACAACAAAGGTGAAGACAAAATATTTGGATGCTCTGCAGAAACTTACACTTTCACACCCAATTAAATGAAGGCAGGGACTTTATAATATCTCAGGAAAAGATTTAAAGGTAATAATTGCCACTGAGTGTGAACTGGAGAAGTTTCGAGAAGTCAAAACGTCCTTCCAGAATCTAAATCGTATATATGTAAGGTATGGCTTCAGAAGCAAGCAAACAAATGAAAAGTGAGAGGGCATGGTAAGAAGGCTCAGCAAATGGACTTGCTTGCTGCCAAGCCTAACAACCTGAGTTTAATCCTGGGATCCACATGGTGGAAGGGGAGAACTGAGTCCATCTGTTTGTCTTCTGATCTTAAGCATGTTTAAAAATAGAATGTGTTTTAAGGAGAGGTTCACAGAGCTGTGAACCAACAGAGGGCCTGGGCAGGAATCTCCAGGGCACAAGACAGAACATTTTTCTCCTCTGGGTTATGGAATATCTTTTGGAATATCAGAAAACTTGTTGCTCCCATCAGGTTTTGTCAGGTCTTGAAAACAGTGCCAGGAGTTAGTTTACTCAGAACCCCCAAGCTCCCTGTATTCCATGGCCATAGAAGTTGAATTCCCACCCTCTAAGTACAGAAATAATCCTAGAATAGGCTCTGTTACAACCCAAGGAAAGAACCCAACTTGCCAGTTCTCAGGGTTTGTGTCAGGAGCACTCACACTCCCTCCTGGCCAGGGACAAGTCAGGGAGCACAGGGGACCAGAACCATAATGACGTTGCTTCACATACAGGCACCACAAGTACATTCTATATTGTGTCCTGGACCAACTTCACTTATCCCATCCTGCTAAGAAGCAGTGGGGGGGTCTTTGTATCTTGAAGCCACTCCCAATCTTTGCAGGGGGCTCTGGTCTGGGCCAACAGAGGCTGAAGTTTGGATAATTTGTAGCTATCTATCGCATGCAATAACAGGGATTCAGCTGTGGAAGCAACAAAAGTCAGAGGTGGCTTTCCTGGAGGAGTTGAAGGAAGAGGATAGGTTGGGGCTCTGTTGAGGGAAGGTGCCTCAGTTAGAAGCGTGGATGGTAGTGTCCAGAAATCTAGGCATGCTGTGGCCCTGACTACTGTGCCTTCCAAGTTCCACATCCCCTGTTTGGAGTCTAGCAGTTCGTAGTACCTACCTCTGAAGGGGTAGCATTTTGGAAAGTTATATGGGCTAGCTCTTTGGTGCTAGCCTGGGTGGGGTTTCAGTGAGAGCATTTTTTCCCCTCAGATATGGTTCTCAGGAGGAATTGACCCTATCCCTGATACAGCAGGGAGCTGAGGTACTGGATGGAACAGGGTCCTGAGATAGACCAGATTTCAGTCTGTGAAAACACCAAACCTTCTGTTGAAGGCAAGTGAGGCATATGGTGTAGACCCCAGTAAGTGAGGGAACCAGCCAAGCTCACAGAGGCTCTTTTTAGCAGGTGCAACAGGCTGGGCTCCTCAAAGGTGGCCTGACCTCAGCCTCATTTTTGGAGTGTATTCCACAACAATGGGATCTCCGGGATTAGGACACATGCCTGAAAATCTATCAGCAACATGCCACACCAGTGCCCTAAGGTGGAAACACATCAAGCCTGTGAATTAACTGATTTCTTCCTTAGCAGATTCCTACTGTTGTAAGATATCCTAGGACTTAGAATTTCATCCTGGAAATCTGTGTCCTCAGCTCTGTGAAAAGAGAAATTTCCTGTGGTTAAGTGAATGCCTTGTCACCCCTGTGACAGATGCTGGGTCCTCAGGGAAACACAAACATGGCACAGCAAAGAGCAACTGGAAATGTAGCCATAGCTTCCTTGAAAGCCTGGCTCATAGGAAGGGGTGATCGAAGAAAGGATCGGGCGCTGGAAAGGGTTAAGACTCAGAAAGGTGAGACTGGCTGGTGGCAGAATGCCCTGATCAGTGGTCTGTGCACAGCTGCTTCTTTAAGGACACAGCTATTTGGGGAATTAGAAGGAGAATGTGTGAGATCACCCTAGCTTTTCTCAAGTGAATTACCTTACTTTGGAAGTGGTATAGCCTGAGGCTCTCATGTCAACTGCCTTCTGGAGTTCGTCTGAAGATTCATGGCAAGAACATGGTTGGAAGCAGTGTTATTCTGAATGTTCTGTGTTGACAGAGCTGCTCTTGCAGGATGCAAAACTTCCTGAGGCTGCTGAAGGAGCCTCACCAATGGTTATGAGTTAAGGCTGGTACTAACAGTGTAATATGGGAATAAACACAAAGTTCCCGACTGTGCCAACTATCTCCACCATATGCTTCACCTTTTGCCTGAAGGAAATTTACACTCCCTAGTCTGGAATATAACTGCCCATCTCTGGGACAGGCTTGATCATCTTCACCTGTACTGGTCGATCAGGGATGCCTTCTTTGAACTGCATCTTGGGCTTTAAAGACTTCCAGTGGCCACATTGCACACAATTTGGGTTTTTCTAAATTCTTTCTGTAGGATCTCCAGTTCTCCTCAAAGTCCTTCCACATTTGTCTCCAGGAATCCAGATTTATTACTTCCTCTGTTCTCTCATTTTCTTATGTCCTCCAGGTTGCTCTCTTACTTTGCAGACACACATTGCGACTAAATCTCCATACCTGCGGCCTCAAGGTCCCTGCTGTGCCTGCCTTTTCTTTATCTCCTCTGTGTACATGGTCCTATCAGATCCCACGAATTGAGCTTCAAGCATGGCACATTTTATTCCTGGTTCCCTCAATAGCATCTGCCCCTTCTTTATGGTTCTCCATCCACTGTTAGTTGTGGGGATTTCAGAGGGAGATAACCAAGTGTTTCTCATGGCTTTGCCATGTCCATCCGTCAGAGATGGGTTTCTCCCATAAGGCCTCATGTTATGCAGCCTTTTCCTTCAGCGGGATGGGGTGGGGTAGCTAGTTACTTAGCTTTCCTGCTTCCACCACAGTCAGACTGAACCCATCCACTCCCATGTCCCATGGTCTCAGAAGCCAGAGTGACAAGGGGTGTTCCAAGTTACCCATCATTCAGCAATACAAGTGTTGAGTGTTTCCTGACTATACTTGTTTCTTGCATTGGACCATGGTTAATGTCCCCATCTGCATGCTGGATTACAGTTTCTCCCTCTTTTATACTAAAGGTAAGCTTGGAGGAGTATCTTCTACTGCTTTTACCATCTGTCTTTCATCTGGTTATCTAATTTAGTTGCCATATCAGCAGCTATAATTGGGGAGGCTATCTGCATCTCCCTTTCTTGTTGCAATTACCCCTTTACACAAACAAGTTCCTGCTTGTCTGCCATCTCAGCTTTGGGTGCATTTCTGTTACACACGATAATGGTCAGGCAACCTCTGCTGCTTGCTACTAGTCTCCACTCTTGTGTGATACAAACTTTCTTCTCAGCATTAAACTGTTTTCAGCACTTCTCTGTATTCATGTGATTGAGCCAAATCTTCAGTTAGGCATGCCACCTCATGCCACACATGCAAGAATACCATCTTGGGATTCCTCCCATAGACACTCCTGATCCTGATGACTCAGCCTTAGTTTGCATATCTCACTACCCAAAGCAGTAACTATGCCACTGGTTTCAGAGCTCAAATAGTACATCCGCAAGGCAGCAATGGACGACAGTACTGAAAATTCCTTTGTGGATGCTCGCCCCTCAGGCTTTGCAGCCTCAGTTGCATAGCTTGCATGCACAAGAGGTAAAGCTGCAAAACAATCCCACACCAGTTTGGATTAAAAGGGGTTATTTATTGGAGGGGAAAAAACTTACAGAACACCGTCCTACACAGTCCTCTCATTGCTAACAGGAAACAGAATCTAGCAGTCTGAACAGGAGCCGGAAGCAAGAAAGTGTGGGCAGAGGGCTGCCACTGCTTTTTAAAATGAAAGACACCACGCCCCAGTGGGCTGGTGTCTTAAAGGCTATTGGCTGAAGGAGCAAAAGGAGCTCCCGCAGCACCTCCCCCATTTGTTTAAGTAAGAGAGTTCTAAACCTACTACAAAATTATATATAATAAAAACAAATATCCTATTCTAACTAGCTTAAGTCTTGTATAATAAATAACTTGGCCAAGTCATGAGAGAAAAGTAAGTACATTTATCTAGTCTTCAACTCCATCAAAGATCTGAGAAGGGAAATAATGTTACCTAAGTAATTAGGAAGTGCAAACAAACAACTTCCAAAATATGCAACAAATCACAGAGATAACTGGCTACCTGGGCAATCACTCAAAATCGTATTTGCAGCGTTGAAGCAACCAACTTTGGCTAAGGCCTAGAATAACTGACAGATTATTTTTTAAAGGCAAGAAATTTTTTCAAAACCGTCTTACCCTGTCTTGGCAAGATTTGACAGTTCTGTTTATCCATTTCCGGATACTATGTATTTTGTCAGTAGTTGAGGTATGGGCAGTTCCTTGCCCAGAGGCCGGTTTTGCCAAGAAGAAGACAAGCTCCAAGTGGAGTATCTTTGGTGCTCAACAATCTCTTGGGAATAGATCGGTGTTGCTAGGAACGATTGTGTCTCACTATGACAGAACTCTAAGTTTGATTAAATGCCATTTTCTACAGCTCTTTGAAGAGGTTGAAGATTATTTATACAGAATATAATCTCTATGTATCTAAAGAACTTGATTAGTGTAACTATAAACATGACAAACATAGATCACTATTGATCTACAATTCTTAATACCTATCTAACTTAAATACTAGGAGAATAAACAACTGTGCAATAAATGAGGACAATGACCCTCCAAATGTAAACAATCTACAAGTGTACATTGCAATATGGTTATATATATATATATCAATACATAAACAATATATAAGTATCTTAATCAGAGGTAGAAATGTACACTGCAATATGGTAAATATATATATCAATACTATATATATATATATCAATACATAAAAAATGTTTTAAACATAGGTAGAAGGATGCATGCATACAATATTCAATATAATTTAACATTGTATCCATATACAAGAATCTATGCTAATGTAATTATCTATAAACCATAACTCACAAATACTAATCTATTATCCCATCATTCCCTTTTTTTTCCAAAAAGATCCCTGAACCTATAAAATTCCTCCCCCAACCCTCAACCGTATATTAATTATAATCAACCCCTCAATGATGTCCCTAAACCTTAGGACAAACTATACTGGGAGAGGGGACATCATCCTCTAGAATTATTTCCAGCTGTCATGGGGGCGACGTTCTTTCTAGGGGATCCTGTAAAAGTAAAATGATGGTTAAATTTCAAGATTAATGTCTGGTAAGTTTGCAAAGAGTCTCTGAGTATTTTGTGGAGGTCTGTCCAGAACGTTGTAAAAGATGTGCACCATTTCAGCTAACCAAGTTGGAACCATCTTGTGCAGCTGGTACTTGAAACAGGTCTTGTAGTAGCACTATCAGTATCATAACGTCATGTCAACCAGGTGGAGTTGTTGTTATGGAGCCCCATCTTCTTCCTGGAAACTTCAAAGATAACTGCAGGAACAATTCATTTTTCATTGTGGAAAACTTAAACATTATTTACAGTTGTATATATTCAATGAAATACATGATAAAGACAAAAATAGATATGAAGAAAAGCAAAGAAGTTTTCTAAATTCATTTTTCTTTCTGTCCCATATCATGGCTCTTGACATGAGACAGAACCTCCAGAAACTCTGGGTTTGTCTCTTAACAACAGGCTTGGAATTAGAGAGGGACTGAGCCAGAGTCCAACTCCAAAACCAGCTCTATAAATTTAGAAACATAAACTTATTTTTCATATTTATACTTACAGAACCTATTTGGTTTTCTTGATGATCCATCCCTATTGGGTAGCTATTTTTCCATCTGTCAGTATTCAAACATCCGGGGTCCCTTGAATTTTTTGAAGATAAGTGTTTTCCTGCAAGACAAGAACAGAACCCTGCCCCCATCCTATATGCTTTTCTTACCACCTGTATGATTATCATCGTTGTGGATGAGTTGTCATTTCTCCTTTCCAAGATGTTTCTTCTCTTCAAATCGAACCTTTATTAATTTTGATGATATCCACAATATTTCTTCTCCTGTGGAAACAAGAGCAAAACCCCTTCCCTAACGCAGCACATCTCCTGGCTTCCATTGAGAGGTCAGCACATCCTTGAAATAAACTAGTTGATTTAGTTCAGCAGATTTTTCCATTATCCAATGTCTTTGTGCTGCTGTTGTTCCTTTCTCATTAGCATTAAGAAAATTCAAGATTAATAAGGCATTATGTAATCTATTTCTGGGGGCATTTTTCACAACTTTTTGTTTGTTTAACATATCCTTTATACTTCGATTTGATCTTTCTATAACTGCTTGACCTGTAGGATTGTGTGGTATACCTGTAACATGCTTAAGATTATAATAAGCAAAAAAACATTTCATTTTCCTAGAGACATAAGCTGAACCATTATCTGTCTTTATTTGTTCAGGTACAGCCATGATGGCCATAACTTCTAATAAATGTGCGATTACTGAATCAGCTTTTTCTGAGCTTAAAGCAGTTGCCCACTGAAAGCCTGAATAAGTGTCAATGGTGTGACGTACATATTTTAATTTTCCAAATTCTGCAAAGTGGAACACATCCATCTGCCAGATTTCATTCCTTTGAGTACCCTTCTGGTTAGTACCTGCAGGTAGCGGTGTTTGGTTATATAAAGAGCAAGTAGGACATCTCTTTATAATCTCCTTAGCTTGTTGTCATGTAATGGAAAACTCTTTCTTTAAACCTTTGCTATTGATGTGATGTTTTTAATGAAATTCTGAGGCCTATAACATGCTTCCAATCAATAATTGATCAATTTCTGCATTACCTTGTGCTAGAGGACCTGGCAGACCCGTATGGGATCAGATGTGTGTTATGTACATAGGACAAAGCCTATTCCTGATTATGTCTTGTACCTGGATAAACAATGAAGTCAATTCTGTATCATCTGGTATAAATTCAGCAGTTTCAATATGCAAGATAACTCTTTCTGCATATTGTCAATCAGTGACTATATTAAGAGTCTCTTTAAAATCCCTTAGCACCATAAATTAATTCTGCCTTCTGGACACAAGTATGAGGGCTTTGTTCCACCTTACTCAATTTGTCTGATTTGTAACCTGCCTTCCCTGATTTATTAGCATCAGTATAATATGTACAGGCTCCAGTTATGGGAGCATCACGTACAATTCGAGGAAGAATCCAAGAAGTTCTCTTTATAAGGTGAAGTCTATGCTTTTGGGATAGTTGCTATTAATTTCTCCCAGAAAATTAGCGCAAGCCCTTTGCCGTGGTTCATTGTCTTCCCATAACCTTTCTTATTTCATCAGTAGTGAAAGGCACAATAATTTCTGCTGGATCAATACCTGCTAGCTGACAAAGTCTCAGTTTACCTTTTATAATTAATTCACAGACCTTTTCCACATAAGTTTTTTACTTGATTTGTGTGGTAAAAAGATTCATTCTAAAATAATATCTTCCCTCTGCATTAAAATTCCCGTAGGAGAAATTCTGGAAGGCAATATGACTAGGATACAACTAAGATTTGGATTCACCCTATCCACATGTGCCTCCTGTAATTTTTTCTCAATCATCATCAGTTCCTTTTCTGCTTCAGCTGTTAATTCTCTGGGACTGTTCAAATATTTGTCACTATCCAAGGTTTTGTTTAAATGAATTATTAGATCAGGTGTTATCCGAACAGCCATTGTAGAATGGAAATGTCTCCTAACAATCTTTGAAAGAAATTAAGAGTCCGTAACCAGTCTTTCCTAATTTGTGCCTTTTGTGTCCTAATTTTCTGTAAACCTATTCTGTAACCTAGGTAATCTCTTCCTTGAATCTTTTCAGGAGCAATTTTTAATCCCCATTTAGGCAAAATTATCTTTACTTCCTCAAACATTCTTTCTAAAGTATCTATGTTTGAATCAGACAGCAAAATGTCATCCATGTAATGGTAAATTATAGACTTAGGGAATTGCTTACATATTATTTCTAATGGCTGACTTAAAAAGTATTGACACAGGCTGGGGCTATTGAGCATTCCCTGTGGTGGGATTGTTATCTCCTAGCAGGCTGACAGTTATTATAAGTAGGCACTGTGAAGGCAAATTTTTCTCTATCCTTTTCTTGTAAAGGTATAGTAAAGAAGCAATCCTTTAAATCAATAACTATAAGAGGCCATCCTTTGGTAACAGAGAAAGCAGAGGAATTCCAGACTGTAGAGGGCCCACAGATTGAATTGCCTTGTTGACAGCCCTTATATCTGTCACCATTCTCCATTTACCAGATTTCTTTTTTACAACAAACATAGGAGAATTCCAAGGGCTAGTTGACTCCTCAGTATGTTGAGCATCTATTTGCTCTTGTACCAATTGTTCTAAAGCCTGCGATTTATCTTCAGCTAGAGGCCATTGCTTAACCCATATTGGCTTCTCAGTTAGCCATTTTAAAGGTAGGGCTGTTGGTACCTCTAAAGGTTTGTTAGTTGCTTTATGTTCTTGTACAGCCTGAATGGCTGGTGACCTTTGTGCATAGTACCTCATTACATCCTTCCCAGAATTATGAGTTTCTGAGACTGCAGGAATGTTAATCTGGGTATTCCATTGCTGTAGCAGGTCATGGCCCCATAAATACATAAATTTATTGCAATATCAGCTACATATGGCCTTAGCTTTCCTCTTTGACCTTCTGGCCCAATACAGTTAACCCATCTCGTGCTTTGTTTAACTCGAGATATGGTTTCAATTCCTAGTAATTGAGCATCTGCCTCTTGAAGAGGCCAATTTGGATGCCAAGATTCTGGAATGATGAAACTCACATCTGCTCCTGTGTCTATCAAGCCAACAATCACAATTCCATTTATAAGTACTCCTAGCTTTGGTCTCTGATCATTTATAGAGGTTTGCCAAAATATTCGCTTCTTATTTCCTAATTGAATTTCTGACTTATCCTCCAAATTTGAGCCATTATTTAGAACCTCATGGTCTTGCACAGAAGCTTCTAGAGTTTTTAATTTTCCTGGTGTGACATGTCCTCCACTTTTACTGGGAATGACTGGGCAACTTTTGCCTTGGGGGCCTGCGAGAGGCCCCTCAGGGAGTTCCCCAATGGTATCAGGTTGCCTTGTCTGTCTGTTGTTGATCTGCATTCATTGGTCCAATGTTGTACTTTACCATACCTCCTACATATACCTGAAGGCTGAGGATTCCTATTCCTGCCATTCCCAGATGAAGTGTTATTCCTAGAAATTCCCTGCCTGCAATCCCTTTTTAGGTGTCCTAATTTATCACAATTAAAACATTTGGCAGGTTGATGTCCCCTCATCGCTTTGGAAATTGCTTCTCCTACCCAAGATTCATCATCATAATTAAAGGTCTGAAAATTTGTGGTATGCTGGATCCATTCATCCATAGGTGCTGTCCCTGCCTAACCCTGGTATATGACTCTATCTGTTTACCCGTTTCTGCTATCCTAACCCAGGCATTCAAGGCTGCTTTGTGGCATAGGGACAATACTTCATCACAAATAACTTGGACCTGTGGATCAGCGTGCGCTCCTATGCCAAGAATTTGATCCTGGGAAACCGCCACACCTTTTGCCCTTCCTTGCTGTTCTATATGTTTGGATTCTTCTCTGAAATAAACTCCAAACATCAACGAAGGTCCATCTTCTATCATAGCTGATGCTAACTGGGAGAAATCATGAGGAATAGCCCTGACATTAGAAGCCCAAGTCCTTATTATTTCTTTAACAAATGTAGAGTGAAAGCCATAAGTAATGATTGCATGCTTAATTTCCTTCAGATCATTCAGTCCTATCATCGTCCATCTACCTTCTTTGGCTCTCTTTGACCCTTTAGAAGTTGACGCTTTGTCAAGATAAATTGCAGGGTATGTCACTAAAACCCTGGGTAACCAAGTTCTGACAGCTGGTAGTGGCATTGTATCCTGCCCTTGTGTCTTCTCACCCGGTTCATCAGCTCCGATAATTTCCTCAATCATTTCAAATCTCTTAATTATTTTCTCACATAAGTCCTGAATCTCCTGACCTGCCAAGGTTTCTCGTGATTTCCCTATGGCATCAATTTTCTGGTTCCCATTCTGCACCTGTCATTCCAAGGTCTTAATGTTTCCTTTCAAAGATAACATCTCCTCCTTGAACTGCCCCTGGATATCATGTAAGTTGCCATCCTGGAGGTATATTCTGTCTGTTACCTTATCAAAACTCTGGGATAACTTCTGAAAGTCAAATTCAACAGCCTGGACCCTCTCAGGTAAGTTCCTAGTTCCCTTAGATAAGGAGTCAATTTTGCCTATCATGGTATTAATCCTATCAATTAATGCCATATACTTCCATAATGATATAATATGGATAAGAAAACTGAGACCTAATAACCAGTAAATTGAAAATTGAGGTAACTCCAAAGTCATAGAGGCCTCGTGTGATTTCAGCAAAAACCGCAGCTAGAGTCCCATTAAAAACAAAACCTGTCATTTTACCTGTTAACCATCAGATGGTGCTGTTTCTGAGTAGTAACTGGAATCAATGGAAAGATGTCAGGATAGATCCTGTGCTAAAATCTGCCCTAATACTTGTTAAGAAACTGAGGGAAAACTTGAGTCTCAAGAGTTAAATGTAAAGAAATCAATTCCATACAAAGAGCAAGAAATCCAAAGTCTGGGTACAGAGAACAGAAACTCAGAAGCTTTCAGCGGCTAGCAAACAGTGCGGCTAGCCCCAGGCATCTGCCTGCTGCTCCGCTGGGTATGGCAGCTCCCACCCGATGGAGGGGTTGTGACACAGCTGCTGTGGAGGTTCTGGCACTGCTAGTCAACCGTTCCTATGCTGCATCCGCTGGGATAAAGGGTCAAGCTGCAAAAGCTGCTGCTGGGATTTCAAACAGCTATTCTATTTGAGCTGCTGGAAAGTCCCAAGAAGTTTTGCCCCAGGGAATTTTCAGTGTTAGGCAACCTGTCTCACACTGCCTAAGCCCTAGGCTGTCAGCAAACCAGGAGGGCAGTGTGGATCCCTGGAGGCGTGGAGTTTTTAACTGCTGACTCCACGCACAGGCCATGGCTGGGACGGCTTGTGCCAAGCTTCTGAGCCCGCAGCAGGCAGCCTAGCCTGCAGCAGGCAGCCTAGCCGGAGGATGGCGGGATTGGGGGGTGGCTCTAAATCCAAATGTTGAGGCGCCAGATAAAACCGCAAAACAATCCCACACCAGTTTGGATTAAAAGGGGTTATTTATTGGAGGAAAAAAAACTTACAGAACACTGTCCTACACCACAGTTCTCTCGTCACAAACAGGAAACAGAGAGTCTAATAGTCTGAATGGGAGCCGGAAGCAAGAGAGCGTGGGCAGTGGGCTGCCACCACTTTTTAAAATGAAAGAGACCACGCCCCAGTGGGATGATATCTTAAAGGCTATTGGCTGAAGGAGCTGAAGGAGCTCCTGCAGCAAAGAGGTCCATGTACTCACCCCTCCCTGACTATTATTTTGTATTGTCAGGTCTCTGTTAGGGCTTCAATTAGGTTGTTTCACGAAGTTGGTTTTTTTTTTCCCCTAGGGAGATGAAACACACTCATTTACTTACCCCAGAAATGGAACCTGTGACAGATCAAAGTATGGATACTACTTGGTATCCAGCTTGGTGAACCAAAGAATTTTATTGGGGTTGATTACAAGAATATGGGTGAGGGGTTACTTACAGGAGCAGAAATGACTCAAAGACAGCTGACTCATCAAGGTCCACACCAGCAGCAACTCAACCAGTTAGAGGGTTTCCTTTCCTGGTGCCTTTGTTGGTCTAAACATCTTCTAGGAATGTTGGCTGCATTCTCCTTTTTTAGGCAGTTGGTCCGGTCACAGAGTCTTTTTTGCAACTTAGCTTAGCTAAGAGTGTTCTTTGCATCTGGGCTCTACCACATCACAGAATCTTCTTTGCCCTTGGGCTCTGCTTACTCTGGCAGGGTGGGGCACAGTGAATCTGGTCCACGCCTACCGTGGTATAGGGTTGAGGATGGGGTGGGGGGATTTTATAGACCCAGGGATCTCTTTGAATAAAAAAGCAGGGGAGTGGGAATTGGATGGTCTAATAGATTAGTATGAGCTTACTTACACTAATAATAATAATAGTGAGTAATAGAGTGAATACATGTGAGTTATTATCTATAAGCAATTTACATTGGTATAGATTCCTGTATATTGATACAAAGTTAAATTGCATTGAATATTGTATGCATGCATGCTCTACCTCTTTTTTCTATATTGATATATATTTATCATATTGCAATTTACCAAAGATCAAGATACTTATACATTGCTTGCAGTTTGAGGTCATTGTCCTCACTTGTTGCACATTTGTTCATTGTATAATATTCTAATATAAAATCTTAGTCTTTAAGTTATATGGTGTTAAGAATTATAGATCAATAGTCATCTATGTTTGTCATACTTAATGTTAAACTAATCGGGTTCTTTAGATACATACAGATTATATTTTGCATAGATAGGTTATCTTCAACCACTTCAAAGAGCTATAGAATATGGCATTTAATTTACTTAGGGTTCTGTTGAAGTGAGACACGATTGCTCCTGGCAGCACCAATCTATTTCCAAGATAATGTTGAGCACTGAACACACTTCACTTGGAATTTGTTTTCTTCTTGGCAAAACTGGCCTTTGGGCAAAGAAACGCCCATGCCTTGACCACTGACAAGATACATAGTATCCAGAAATGGATAAGCAGGACTGTCAAATCTTGCCAAGACAGGGCAATACGGTTTTGAAAATTTTCCTGCCTCTGAAAATGGTCTGTCAGTTATTCTAGGCCTTAGCCAAAGTTGATTGCTTCAACGTTGCAAATGAGACTTTGGGTGATTGCCCAGGTAGCCAGTTATCTCTGTGATTTGTTGCATATTTTGGAAGTTGCTTGATTGAACTTCCTGCTTACTCAAGTAATATTATTTCCCTTCTGGTATCTTCAATGGGTTTAAAGACTAGATAGTTGTAGTTACTTTCCTCTCATGACTTGGCCAAGTTATTCATTTTTATAAGACTTAAACTAGATAGGATAGGATAATTATTAAATATATTTGTTCTTATTGTATATAATTTTGTATTAGGCTTAGAACTCTCTTATTTAAACAAAAGGAGAGGTGTTGTAAAAATTTTTACAGCTAGTGGTTACCCGTCCACAGGGACATGGCCTCATATGCTATATAAGCTGATGTAGAGCATGCATCTGTTATCTTTCCAGTTGCTGGATTCGGTTTCTGTTCTCCTGTAAAGCAGAGAATTCAATTTTTGAGTTTACCCCTAAATAAATAACCATATATTTCACAATTCTGAGCTAGTATGGGATTTCTTTTAAGCGTCCTTCTTCAGGGAAGGATATTGCTCTGAGGTTACCATACTTCATTCTATTTCTCTCTTTCCTTTATCTTATTAAGAATTTTGTTAATACAATCTTTTTTCATTCTACATAACTATCCTCCTTCCCACTCCCTACCTCCTCCTGCTTTCTCCACCTTTCGCCAATTCCATGTAACCATCCACTCCTCAGAAATGGCAAGGCTTCTCTTGGGAAGTCAACAAAGTCTGACACTTCACTTCAAGGCAAGACCAAGGCGCTCCCCCCTATATCTAGGCTGCACAAAGTACCCCTCAAAAAGAATGTGCTCTTAGATGCCAGTTCAAGCACTAGGGATAATTCCTGGTCCCACTGCCAGCAGACCCACAGACTGTCCAAGCCTCACAACTGTCCTCCACATTTAGTCAGTCCAGTTTGGTCCTATGCAGGTTTTCCCCCATTACTTCAGAGTCAGTGAGCTCTCACTAGCTCAGGTCAGCTGTTTCTGCATGTTGTCTGAATTTTCTGTCCTGCCCAGTTCCTGTAATCATTAAGTCCCAAATAAATCACACAGAGGTCTATATTAGTTATAAACTGATTGGCCCATTATCTCAGGCTTCTTATTGACTCTTGTAACATATATTAGCCCATTATTCTTGTCTATGCTAGCCATATGGCTCAGTACCATTTTCAGCACTGCAGACACATCTTGCTTCTTCTGTGGTTGGGCCAGGACTGCCGAAGGAACTTCCTTCACAGAATTCTCCTGTTCTTGCCACCCACCTCTACTTTCTGTTTGGTTGTCCTGCCTACACTTCCTGCCTGGCTACTGGCCAATCAGCATTTATTTAAAATATAATTGACAGAATACAGACCACTGTCCCACACCATCTGTGGGTATCACCATCAAGGTTTTGACCTTGTTGCTCATATTATCGCTCCTCTCTCTCTTGCAACGGTCTCTGGTAGCTCAGCCCAGTGTTTCATTGTATCTTCTTCCATCAGTTGCTGGTTGAAGGTTCTATGATGACAATTAAAGCAGTCATCAATCTGATTACAGGGGAAGTCCAGCATAAGCATCCTCTCCACTGTTTCTTAGATTCTCAGCTGGGTTCATCCTTGTGGATTCCTGGGAATTTCCCTGGGTGCCCTGTATCTAAATAGCCCTTTAATGGTGCCCTCAATCAAGATATCTCTTTTTTACTCTCCCTCACTGTCTTTTGTGCTTCTTGAGCATCTCCTTCCCTCATGTTCTCCTTATCCCACATTTTCTTCCCTTGTCCTCCCCTTCCACCTTCACTTCTCCTCCCTCCCACTTTTCTCAGGAGGGTTTGTCTGTTTTCTTTTCCCAGGAGGATCCATGTATGTTCCTTATTACCTAGATTCTCTGGGATCATGGATTATAGGCTGGTTATCCTTTGCTTTATGTCTAATATCCACTTATGTGTAAGTATATACCATGTTTCTCTACTTGGATTGGGGATGGGTTACCTCACTCAAGATTGATTTTTCTAGTTCCATTTATTTGCATGCAAGTCCCAAGACGTCATTGTGTTTTACCACTGAGTGGTACTCCATTGTGCAAATGTACCACGTTTTCTTTATCCTTTCGCCAGCTGAGGGGCATCTAAGTTGTTTCCACATTCTAGTCATTACAAATAATGCTGCTTTGAACACAGTTGAGCAAATGTCCTTGTGGTATAAGTGTGCATCTTTTGGATATATGTCCAAAAGTGGTATTGCTAGGTGCCGAAGTAGATTAGTTACCAATTTTCTAAGAAACTGCCACACTGATTTCCAAAGTAGCTGTACAAGTTTGCACTCTCACCAGCAATGCAGGAGTGTTGCCCTTACCATTCTGACTGATTTAAGAGGGTATCTCAGAGTAATATTGATTTGCATTTCCTTAGTAGCTAAGGATGTTGTGCAGTTCCTTAAGTGTCTTTTGGTCATTTGCAATTCTTCTGTTGAGAATTCTCTACTTAGATCTGTATCCCATTTTTTGATTGGAGTATTTGGTAATTTGATGTCTAGTTTCTTGAGTTCTTTATATATTATGGAGATCAATCCTCTGTCTGATGTGGGGTAAGAGAAGATCTTATTCCATTCAGTAGTCTTCAGTTTTGTCATAGTCACTGTGTCATTTGCTGTACAGGAGCTTCTCAGTTTCAGGAGGACC
This sequence comes from Ondatra zibethicus, assembly GCA_004026605.1. Lineage (NCBI taxonomy): Eukaryota > Metazoa > Chordata > Mammalia > Rodentia > Cricetidae > Ondatra > Ondatra zibethicus. The sequence continues at coordinate 23,685 of PVIU01016544.1, read as the reverse complement.
CATTTATTAATTGTTGCTCTCAGTGTCAGTGATACTGGTGTTATATTTAGGAAGTAGTCTCATGTGCTCCTGGCTTCAAGACTACCTTCCAGTTTCTTTTCAGTGATGTATAGTGTGGCTTGATTTATGTTGATGTCTTTAATCCATTTGGACTTAAGTTTTGTACATGGGGATGGATATGAATCTATTTGAATTCTTCTGTAAGTTGGCATTCAGTTATGCCAGCACCACTTATTGAAGATGCTTTCTTTTTCTATTATATAATTTCATCTTCTTTGTCAAAAATAATGGGTTCATTGTGTATTGATTAATATCAGGGTCTTTGATATGAATATTGGTCCACCTGTGTTCTTATGCCAATACCAAGCTGTTTTCATTACTGTAGCTCTATAGTAGTGCTTGATGTCAGGGATGGTGATGCCTCCAAAAGTTCCTTTACTCTAGAGGATTATTTTGGCTATTCTGTGTATTTTCCTTGTTTTTTCATATGAAGTTGAGTATTGTTCTTTCAAGATCTGTGAAGAATTGTGCTGGGATTTTGATGGCGATTGCATTGATCTTTAGATTGCTTTTGTACGATTGCCAGTGTTATTGTGTTGATCCTACCTATCCAAGATCTTTCAATTTTCTGATGCCTTCCTCAATTTCTTTCTCCAAAGACTTAAAGTTCTTGTTGTACAGGTCTTTTGCTTCTTTGGTTAGCATTATCCCAAGGAATTTTATGTTTTTTGTGGCTATTATAAATGGTGATGCTCTCTGATTTCTTGCTCAGCCCCTTCATCATTTGTATATGAGAGACCCTCACCCCTTATTTTCAAATGACAAGAATTTCTTAGCAAAATGTTTTAAAATTAGAAACACAGATTAGCAGCGCTTTCCTTTCCCCCTCCCACTTGGGAAATTCCAAGCACAAGGTCATTTAGCCCAGCCAGCCAGCCATATAGTGATAAAGAAAAACAGAGATAAAGCTGACTTAGCAGTATGGGAGGGAGCAGAAGGCCTTGCACCCGTGCCAAAAGCCACTTCAAAAAGCCTCTTTGTAGATTACACCTTTTAAAAACTAACCCTACAAAGGAATTTTTAACTTCTCTCTCTACCTTGTTTCGGAGTAGTGAAGAGGAAGTTCCTGGCCAGCCAGTAATTGCCTGTACTCAGTTCTACTTGCAAAAGAGTTAATCTTGCAATTTGCAGTCAGGTCCACTCTGCTTTCTGGTGGTGGTGGGGGAACATGCTCTAGGCACAACATTTGGTGCGTTGGCCGGGAAGCCCCCACAGGGACTCCATCAGGATGTAAGCCTGGAGGTTCAGCTCATTATCATCTGCTGGTAAGAGAGTGCTCTTTTCTTGTCTATTCGTCATTTGTCTTGTCTGTCTGACTGTGGCTGCTTTGATTTTGTACCTGTCGACCGATTTGGGATTTTGAAATTGACAGATGTTCTCTGAAGTGGACACACTTGTACAGAGACCCTGAAAAGGCAAGGGGCGCTTTGTCTTCCATTTTTAGACAGGGATGGGAATTCTCCCACTCCTGGGTCATTTCCAGACAGGGGCCTTGCTGGCCCTGGGTCCTTTCCAGATGGGGATGGGAATTCTCCCAGTCCTGGGTCATTTTTAGACAGGGAGTTTTGCTCCCAGGTCAGTAGACAGGGATCATCTGGTCCTAAGTCATCTGCAGTCACCTCAGAGGCAGCCATTTGGTTTCAGACACCAAGAAGTGATCAAGAGGAGCCCCTCCTGCACATTCAGTGGTCTGTTAGGACTGTGTTTGGATACATCTATCCACACAGGGAAGAGGAGGAAATGTCAACACGTGCTTCATCCCAGGAATGTGTTGAAATTTGTTTGTGTCTTGTTGTGTTAATTGTTAGTTTGTTTTTTATTTTTCTTAGCTTTTTCCTTAAATCCTCCTCTTCAGAAATGGGGATTGCCCAGTTGACATCGCTAAGCTTAAAACTCTTACACATTGGAAAGATGTACAGAACACCACCAGCAATCACAGTGGAACTGTCAAGAAGAAAAAGTGGGTCACCCTTTGTACAGATGAATGGCCCATGTTTAATGTTGGATGGCCAGCCGATGGGACCTTCAATGCAGTAATCATCCACCGAGTGGAGGAGATAATTCTCTGCCCCCGTGGTGGTCATCCTGACCAAGTCCCTTATATTGTTACCTGGTGAGGATTAATAGGTAGAATAGGAGGCACCCTTCCTTGGATTGTACCATTCTTAGTTCCACATTCTTAGTTCTTGGCTGCTAAGACTAGGGCTCCTTCAACAGGTACAAAGGAGAACAGAACAAAGCCAGTCACTGTTTTCCAGGGAGGAACAGAGGAGACAGAGATTTTCCCACCACCTTATTTTCCTTCAGATGAGCATCCCACGGCACTTGTAGAGGAGGCCTGAGCCCCCCACCAATCAGGGGCGGAGGGAGAAGGGCCACCAGCACTATCTACCTGTAGCAGGAGGGCAGGGACCCCACGCCCAGATTCCATGGTGGCCCTTCCCCTCAGACCCGCTGGCCCTCCTGATGATTCAGGGAACCAACCCTTCCATTATTGGCCTTTTGCTACCAGTGACTTATATAATTGGAAGGCTCAGAATCCACCATTCTCCAAGGACCCACAGGACTTGATTAATCTGTTGGAAACTGTTCTTTTTACCCATGCCTCAATGTGGGACAATTGCCAGCAGCTGTTGGGAGTTCTCTTCACGACTGAGGAAAGAAACAGGATCCTAGAGAATGCCCCGAAGCTGGTCCCAGGACCTACTGGTGCCCCCCTTGTGGATCCTATGCTAGCCATGGCAGCCTTTCCAGCAACCTGCCCTAACTGGGATTTCAACACAGCAGAAGGTAGGGAGAGTCTCTGTATCTACCATCAGGCTCTGTTGGGGGGTCTAAAAGCAGAAGCATGCAAGCCCACTAATATGACAAAAATTTATGATGTAAAGCAGGGAAAGGATCAGAGCCTGGCTGCATACCTGGAGAGGTTGATGGAGGCTTTTAAACAATACTCCCCCTACAACTCAGAGTCTGAGGAATTGCAGCAGGCCATTATCTTAGCCTATATCAACCAAGCAGCACCAGATATTAAGAGAAAATTGCAGTCATTAGAAAGACTAGGAGAGAAAAGTGAGACAAGTCAGAGAATTCCTAGGCTCTACAGGACTTTGCAGACTGTGGATTCCAGGGTACACTGAAATTGCCCACCCTCTCTATGAGGCCACAAAGGAGAAAAGTTTAACTTAGAACTTGAGAGAAAGATGGCTTTTGATACCATCAAGCAGAGGCTGTTGGAGGCCCCTGCCCTTGGCCTCCCTAATATCAATAAACCCTTCCTCTTATACATGGATGAAAACAAAGGAATAGCAAAGGGTGTATTTACTCAGAACATTGGACCGTGGAAGAGGCCAGTTGCCTACTTATCTAAGAAACTGGACTCTGTGGCTTCTGGGTGGCCTCTATGCTTACGCATCATTGAGGCTGTGGCACTGTTAGTTAAAGATGCTGATAAACTAACTTTGGAACCAAATCTTGAGGTATGTACCCCCACATGCTTTGGAATCTATCTTAAAACAACCTCCTGACAGGTGGCTAAGTAATGCCAGAGTGACTCATTACCAAGCTCTTCTCTTAAACCCTAGCAGGATAACCTTTCAAACACCAACAACCCTGAACCCAGCTACCATGCTGCCTGACCCTGACCTAGAGGCTCCTCTCCATGACTGCACAGAAATTCTAGCTCAGGCATATTGCATTCGATCTGACCTCCGTGATACACCACTGACAGATGCAGAAGAAACTTGGTTCATGGATGGAAGCAGTTTCGTGCGAGATGGACCAAGTTTTGCTGGGGCTGCAGTGACAACAGCCCATGTGGTAGTCTGGGCGGAGGTCCTGCCCACTGATACCTCAGCCCAGAGGGCTGAACTGATAGCATTAACAAAGGCCTTGCAGCTAGGGAAAGACAAGAGAATCAACGTTTATATGGATAGCAGATATGCATTTGCCACTTTGCATATCCATGGAGCAATTTACATGGAAAGGGGGCTGCTCACTGCAGAGGGAAAGACTATCAAGAACAAACAAGAAATATTAAAATTGCTAAAAAAAACACTCTGGCTTCCAAAGAAGCTAGCAGTAATGCATTGTTCCAAACACCAAAAGGGAACAGGTGCTATCTCTAGAGGAAACAATCTAGCAGACCAAAAAGCAAAAGAGGCAGCTTTGGCCACAACTACAGTGACTCTACCCATACTAACAAATCCAGGTCCCCATAGCTTGCCTCCCCAGCCGAACTATAACTCAGATGAAGAGACCTGGGCTGCCCAAACAGAGGGAGCCTATAAAAAAGATGGATGGTGAAGACTTCCAACAGAAAAGGTGCTCCTTCCAAAACTATTAGGGAAGCACCTACTCCAAAGAATTCACTGAACCTCCCACCTGGGAACCCAAAAGCTTAGAAAATTAATCTCTAGATCTCCACTAAAGATTTGACAAGCAAATTGTCTTATAGATAAAATTGTAAGTGACTGTAAAGCATGCCAGTTAGTAAACTCCTATAAAACACAAGGAACAAGAGGTGTGCAAATGAGAGGAACTCGCCCAGGTATGTACTGGGAAGTGGACTTTACAGAAGTCAAGCCAGGTAAATATGGATATAAATATTTGTTGGTCTTTATAGACACCTATTCAGGATGGACTGAAGCTTATCCGAACAAACACGGGACTGCCTATGTGGTGACTAAGAAATTACTTAAAGAGATCCTTCCCAGGTTTGGCTTTCCACACATGATAGGGTCAGACAATGGCCCTGCCTTCATCTCTCAGGTAAGCCACAGAATAGCCACTGCACTGGAGGCTAAATGGAAATTACATTTAGCCTCAGAGTTCAGGACAGGTTGAGAGAATAAATCAGACCCTAAAAGAAACCCTTACAAAATTAGCCTTGGAGACTGGTGGTGATCGGGTGACTCTCCTTCCCTATGCCCTGTTCAGGGTGAGGAACTTCCCATACCAGATGGGGCTAACCCCTTTTGAGATAATGTATGGTCTACCCCCACCCCTCGTGCCTAGCTTACAGGATGAGTTGGTTCTGCCTCCAGAAAAAGTAGACCTTTTAGGGAGCCTGAGGGCATTGTCCCAAATACAGGCAGCTATCTGGCCTCGGTTGAGGGCCTTATATTCATCCCACTCTCTTTCCGAGCCCCACAGTTTTCAGGCTGGTGACTGGGTCCTAATCTGCAGACACAAACACAAGTCCCTGGAGCCACGATGGAAAGGCCCCTATGTTGTTATCCTGACCAGCCCAACTGCTCTCAAGGAGGACGGCATCTCCACCTGGATTCACCACTCCCACGAGAGACCTGTGGCATCTGCAGCAGAGAAGACGGGACCTGGGAGATCTCCAAACACCCCACCAATCCTCTGAAGCTAAAACTACAACAGAAACCTGTAGATGAAGTTCACCCTGCTGACATGGTACCTGCTAGTTCATCTGTGCCCAGGGAATACTAAAAACCCCCATGCACCTTAGAACTTGACCTGGACCCTGACTAACCCTGAGACTGGGTAAGCCTAAAGGCTGGCCACTGAAGTTTATCCCCTAGATACATGGTACCCTCAGCTAACTTTTGACCTATGTGCTTTAGCAAAAGATTCTTAGGAGAACACTGAACTAACTCTCTGGACTCTTATCCTGCATGTAGACATTCTGACTGGTATATTTGTCTGGGGGGGGGGGTAAGCAAACTCGACAGTGTGGGGGGCCTGAAGTATTTTATTATGCTGCCTGGGGGATGTAAAACCAGTGCCTCTCAGTGGGGGACTAGCAAAAGAGACTTAGTCTCTTTCACTCCTATGACACCAGGAGAGTCTAAAATCACAATCACCTCTACTGAGGAGGGGAAAAGAGTTAATTGGTTAACAGGCAAGACTTGGGGGTTATGATTGTATGTTCCAGGAGGGGAAGACATAGGGATCCTATTCTCTCTGCGAGTTGTTGCAACACCTCCCATGACCGTAGCATTAGGCCCCAATAAGATAATTAACCCCAGCTCAGATAAGAAGATGCCTCCCCCTCCTCGCAAGCTAACCACTAGCACAACCTCCCTGGTAATTACTTTTAGCACCTCTGTTTTACCAGCACAAAAGACATGCTGTGATGCTAGCCCTACACCTAGTAGATCTTCTGAACTTACAAACCCTCGCTTACAGTCTTACAACAGTCATTCTTACTTCTAAATAGTTCCAAGCCAGAACTAACTGCCTCCTGCTGGCTTTGCTATAGCACGAGACCACCCTATTATGAAGGAAGAGCTGTGATAGCCCCAACCAACAATTCTAATTGGAAGAAACAAAAGGGACTCTTGGGTTCTTTTGATGGCAGTCAAATACCTCCTTGACCCTCGAACAAGTCTCAGGTCAGGGACTATGTATAGGGACAATACCTGACTGCTATTTACCCCTCTGCAATCACACTGTACCATTCACAAACCAATCAGGATATTTGGTCCCAGCAAATGATACCTGGTGGGCATGTTCCTCTGGCCTAACACCCTGTGCCCATGTGACTGTGCTGACTCGAACCAAGGGATTTTGTGTCCTTGTATATCTGGTTCCCAGGATAACTTACCATTGCTGCTGAAGAGTTGTTAAAACTTAATGAAGCTACCCAATATGCTCTTAGACAAAAGAGAGAGCAGGTCACAGCCCTTACCCTTGCCATCCTGATGAGGACTATCTTAGCAGGATTGGGAACGGGAGTGCCCTCCCTAGTCACCCAACAGCGTTGTTATGCAGATCTCCACATATCAATAGATGAGGACATTCAGAGAATAAAAACCTCCATCTCCCACCTGCAAGAATCTCTGTCTTCACTAACAGAGGTGGGACTACAAAACAGAAGAGGCCTAGATTTACTATTCCTAAAAGAAAAAGGGCTATGCGCAGCTTTAGGAAAAAAAAAATGCTGCTTCTATACAGACCACTCAGGAATTGTAAAAGATTCCATGACAAAAGACTGTGAAGGCTTAGCAAAGAGAAAAAGGAATAATAAAGCCAACCAAAGTTGTTTTGAGGCCTGGTATTCTAGATCCTCTTGGTTCACCACCCTCATCTAATCCCTGATAGGACCCCTGTTACTCTTACTCCTGAAACTCACTTTTGGGCCCTATATTATTAATAAAATACTCAAATATATAAAACAAAGGTTGGGAACTATACAACTTATGGTGCAACAAGGGTGTATTCCAATCAGGCCTTATACAACTGGGATGTATGGTGACATCGATAGGGCCGATGAAGAACTGTAGACACAGGATTGTGCCCCCTTAGGACCAAAAGGGAGAGGGGAACGAGAGACCCTCACCCCTTATTTTCAAAAGGGAAAAGAATTTCCTAGCAAAATGTTTTAAAATTAGAAACACAGGTTAGCAGCGCCAGAGATGGATTTTGTTAGGTTTGTGGCAAAAGGCCAGTTTCTAAACCCACCTTTTTATAGTAGGGACACAAAGCATTAGGTCTGAACAAATGAATTTTTACAATTTCAAGGTAAAACTTAGACACAGTTTTCCTTATTTTACAATCTCCATTAACAGAATTTTTTAGTTAAATTAGTGTTTGTACTTAATCTGTTGTCTTCCCTGGTACTTTTAGGTGGTGTTTACCAAGGCCCTGTTGTCTCTGCTTTGATGCTGCCAGTTTCATATAACAGGAATAATGTATAACCTAGAGGTCATAAATCTATTTTCTAAAAGTTGATTCAGATCATATCCATAGGCTAGCTCTCAGTTTTGTTTTGTTTTGTTTTTGTTTGTTTTTGATGAATTCTTAGATTCAGTTTGCCAGGATTTTAGTGAGTATTTTTGCATCAGTGTTCAAGAGGGAGGTTGATCTGCAATTCTCTTTCTCAGTTGAATTTATGTGTGGTTTGGGTATCAGGGTACTGTCACCTCATAAAAGAGTTTGGTAATGTCACTTCTGTTTCTATTGTGTGGAATAATTTGAGGAGTATTGCTATTTGCTCTTCTTTGAAATTCTGTTAGAATTCTTCATGGAAACCACTTGGACTTCGGATTTTTTGTTTGTTTGTTTGTTTGGGAGACTTTTGATGACTACTTCTATTTTCTTAGTGGTTATAGGTCTATTTAAATTGCTTACTTGTTCTTGATTTAATTTTGGTGTATGGTACCTACCCCCAAAATTGTCCATTTTCTTTAATTTCCCTATTTTGTAGAGTAGAGGTTTTTGAATTATGATCTGATGATTCTCTGGATTTCCTGTGTCTGTTGTTATATCCCCCTTTTCACTTCTGATTTTGTTTATTTCCTTATTCCTTCTCTGCCTTTTGGATGAGGGGTTGTCTATCTTTTTTATTTTCTCAAAGAACCAACTGTTTGTTTCATTAATTCTTTGTATTGCTTTCTCTCTTTCTATTTCATTGATTCAACCCTCAATTCAATTATTTCCTGAAGTCTACTTGTTCAGGATAAGTTTTCTTCCTTTTGTTCTACAGCTTTCAGATATGCTGTTGTTTGTGTGAGATTTCTCCAGATTCTCTATGTAGACACTTAGTGCTATGAACATTCCTCTTAGCACTGCTTTCATATTGTCCCATAAATTTGGTTATGTTTAGCATTCATTTTCATTGAATTCCAGGAAGTTTTTAACTTCTTTATTTCTTCCTTGACCAGGGGGTGATTCAGTTGATCACTGTTCAATTTCCATGAGTTGATAGGCTTTCTGCAATTAGTATTGTTGTTATTATTATAGGGGGTTATTCCTATTTTTCTATCTATTGTGGATTGCTTTGCTACCAAGTATGTGGTCAACTTTGAAGAAGGTTCTGTAAAGTGCTGAGAAAAAGGTATATTCTTTTCTGTTTGGTTATAATGTTCTGTAGATGTCTGTTAAATTCATTTGAGTCATGACATCTATTAATGCTCTTATTTCTCTGTTAAGTTTGTGTCTGACAGACCTGCCCATTGGTGAGAGTGCGGTGTTGAAGTCTGCTAGAATTAGTGTATTGAGTTTGATTCCAATTTAGCTTGAGTGATATTTCTCTTATATAAGTGGGTGCCCTTGTATTTGGGGCATAAATGTTCAGAATGGATACTTCATCTTGATGGATTTTTCCTGTTATGAATTTAAAATGTCCTTTTCCACTCTTTTGTTTAATTTTAGTTTTCAGTCTATTTTATTAGATATTAGAATAGCTACACCAGCTTGTTTCTTAGGTCCATTTAATTCGAACATCTTTTCCCAACCCTTTGCTCTGAAGTAACGTTTATCTTTGAGGTTGGGTTGTGTTTCTTGTATGGATCAGAAGGATGGATCCTGTTTTTGTATCCATTCTGCTTAGCTGTGTCTTTTTACATGTACATTGAGTCCAATGATATTAAGAGATACTAATCACCAGTGGTTGTTTATTCCTATTATTTATTTATTTTTTATTGCTTTATAAATAATACCATTCAAAATTTCCACTTCCTCCCCTCCTCCCATTTCCCTCCCACTCCCCGATTCACCCTCCCCCTACCCTTCCAGTCCTAAGAGAGGACAGGGTACCCTGCCCTATGGGAAGTTCAAGGCCCTCCCCCCCTCCATCCTGGCTTAGGAAGGTATGCATACAAATAGAATAGGATCACAAAAAGCCAGTACATGCAGTAGAGACAAATCCCACTGCCATTATCATTGGCTTCTCAGTCAGACCCAATTGTCAGCCCCATTCAGAGGGTCCAGTGTGATCCCATGCTCGGTCAGTCCCAGTCCAGCTGGATTTGGTGTGCTCCCATTAGATCAGGTACACTGTCTCAGTGGGTGGACCAACCCCTGGTGGTCCTGACTTCCTTGCTCATATTCTCCCTTCTTCTGCTCTTCAACTGAACCTTGGAAGCTCAGTCCAATGCTCCCATGTGGGTCTCTGTCTCTGTATCCATCTGTCACTGGAGAAAGGTTCTATGGTGATATTCAAGTTAGTCATCAGTCTGACTACGGGACAAGGCCAGTTCAGGCACCCTCTCCTCCACTGCCCGGGTTCCTAGATAGGGACATCTCTATGGACACCTGGGAACCCCTCTAGATCCAGGCCTCTTGCCAACCCCAAAATGGCTCCCTTAATTAAGATATCTTCTTCCCTGCTCCCATATCCATCCTTCCTCCATCTCAGCTGTCCCACTCCCCCAAGCCCTCCCTGACCTTACCCTTCTCCATTCACTTTCCCCCTCTCCCCTTCCCCCACACCACTCCTATCCCCACCCCCATGCTCCCAACTTTTGCCTGGTGATCTTGTCTGCTTCCAATTTCTAGTAGGATCTATATATGTTTTTCTTTGGGTTCCCCTTATTAATTAGCTTCTCTAGGATCACGAACTATAGGCTCAATGTCCTTTGTTTATGGGTAGAATACACTAATGAGTGAATACATACCATATTAATAATTTTGGGTCTGGGTTATCTCACTCAGGATAGTGTTTTCAATATCCATCCATTTGCATGCAAAATTCAAGATGTCATTGTTGTTTACCCCTGAGTAGTACTCTAGTGTGTAGATGTGCCACACTTTCTTTATCCATTCTTCCATTGAGGGGCACCTCGGTTGTTTCTAGGTTCTAGCTATTACAAATAATGTTGCTATGAACATAGTTGAACAAATGCTTTGTAGTATGATTGGGCATCTCTTGGGTATATTCCCAAGAGTGGTATTGCTGGATCCTGAGGTAGGTTGACTCCCAATTTTCTGAGAAACCACCACACAGATTTCCAAAGTGGTTGCACAAGTTTGCATTCCCACCAGCAATGGATGAGTGTTCCAATTACTCGACATCCACTGCAGCATAGGTTATCATTGGTGTTTTTGATTTTAGCCATTCTGACAGGTGTAAGATGGTATGTCAAAGTTGTTTTGACTTGCATTTCCCTGATCACTAAGGAAGTTGAACATGTCCTTAAGTGTCTTTTGGCCATTTGAAATTCTTCTGTTGAGAATTCTCTGTTCAGTTCAGTACCATGTTTTTAATTGGGTTATTTAGAATTTTACTGTCTAGCATCTTGAGTTATTTATATATTTTGGAGATCAGACCTTTGTCTGATATGGGGTTGGTGAAGATCTTCTCCCATTCAGTAGGTTGCATTTTGTCTTAATGACTGTGTCCTTTGCTTTACAGAAGCTTCTCAGTTTCAAGAGGTCCCATATATTCATTGTAGATCTTATTGTCTATGCTACTGGGGTTATACATAGGAAGTGGTCTCCTGTGTCCATGTATTGTAGGGTACTCCCCACTTTTTCTTCTATCAGGTTCAGTGTGGTCGAATTTATATTGATGTCTTTAATCCATTTGGACTTGAGTTTTGTGCATGGTGATAGATATGGATCTATTTTCATTCTTTTACAGGTTGACATCCAGTTATGCCAGCACCATTTGTTGAAGATGCTTTCTTTCTTCCATTGTATAACTGTAGCTTCTTTCTCAAAAATTGGGTGTTCATAGGTTTGTGGATTAATATATGGGTCTTCTATTTGATTCCATTGGTCAATGTCTCTGTTTTTATGCCAATACCAAGCTGTTTTCATTACTGTAGCTCTGTAATAAAGTTTGAAGTCAGGGATGGTAATGCCTCTGGTAGTACCTTTATTGTATAGGATTGTTTTGGCAATCCTGGGTTTTTTGTTTTTCCATATAAACTTAGTTATTGTTCTCTCAAGGTCTGTGAAAATTTTGTTGGGATTTTGATGGGGATTGCATTGAATCTATAGATTGCCTTTGGCAGAATTGCCATTTTTACTATGTTGATCCTCCTAATCCAAGAGCATGGGAGATCCTTCCATTTTCTGATATCCTCTTCCGTTTCTTTCTTCAAAGCCTTAAAGTTCTTGTCAAATCGACCTTTCCCTTCCTTGGTTAGTGTTACCCCAAGATACTTTATATTTGTGGCTATTGTGAAAGGTGATGTTTCTCTGATTTCACTCACAGCTTCTTTTTCCTTTGTGTATAGGAGGGCTATTGACTTTTTTGAGTTGATCTTGCATCCTGCCATGTCAGTGAAGGAATTTATCAGCTGTGGGAGTTCTTTGGTAGAGTTTTTGGGGTCACTTATGTACACTATCATATCATCTGCAAAAAAAAGTTTGACTTCTTCCTTTCCAATTCAAATCCCCTTGATCTCCTTATGTTGTCTTATTGCTATTGCTAGAACTTCAAGAGCTATGTTGAAGAGCTATGGAGAGAGTGAACAGCCTTATCTTGTTCCTGATTTTAGTGGAATGGCTTTGAGTTTCTCTCCATTTAATTTGATACTAGCTTTCGGCTTACTGTATATTGCTTTTATTATATTTAGATATGATCATTTTTATCCCTAATCTCTCCAAGACCTTTATTATAAAGGGGTGTTGAATTTTGTCAAATGTTTTTTCAGCATCTAATGAAATGATCATATGGTTATTTTCTTTCAGTTTATTTATATGATAGATTACATTGATTGATTTTCATATGTTGAACCATCCCTGCATCTCTGGGATAAAACCTACTGGATCATAACGGTTGATTTTTTTTTGATGTGTTCTTGGATTCAGTTTGCAATTATTTCATTAAGAATTTTTGCATTGATGTTCATGAATGATATTGGTCTGTAATTTTCTTTCTTAGTTGAGTCTTTGTGTGGTTTTGGTGTCAGGGTAACTGTAGCTTTATAAAAAGAGGTTGGAAATGATTTTTCTGTTTCTATTATGTGGAACACATTAAGGAGTATAAGTAGTAGCTCTTCTTGGAATTCTGGTAGAATTCTGCATTAAAACCATCTGGTCCGGGGCTTTTTTTGGTTGTGAGGTTTTTTTTTTATGAAAGCTTCTATTTCCTCACTACTTACAGGTCTATTTAAATTGTTCACCTGGTCTTGATTTAATTTTGATATATGGTATTTTTCTTAAAAAATGTGCATTTCTTTTGCATCTTTCAATTTTGTGGCATACAGGCTTTTGTAGTAAGACCTAATAATTCTCTGAATTTCCTAAGTGTCTGTTGTTATATCCCCCTTTTCATTTCTTATCTTGTTAATTTGAGTGTTCTCTCTCTGCCTTTTGATTAGTTTGGATAGGGGTTTGTCAATCTTGTTGATATTCTCAAAGAACCAGTTCTTTGTGTCATTGATTTTGTGTTTCTATTTTGTTGATTTCACCCCTCAGTTTGATTATTTCCAGTTTTCTACTTCTCCTGGGCGAGGAGATTTTTTTCTAGAGCTTTCAGGTGTGCTCTTAAGTCTCTAATGTGAGCTTTCTCCATTTTCTTTCTTTTTTTGGATTTGCTGTAGGAGGCAGAGGCAGGAGGATCACGAGTTCAAGGCCAGCCTGGGATTCTCCATTTTCTTTATGTGGGCACTTAGGTCTACGAACTTTCCTCTTAGCATTGCTTTCATAGTGTCCCATAGGTTTGGGTATGTTGTGTCATTATTTTCATTGAATTCAAGAAAGTCTTTAATTTCTTTCTTTATTTTTTCCTTGACCCAAGGGTGGATCAGTAGTTGACTGTTCAGTTTCCATGAGTTTGTAGGCTCTCTGGGGGTGGAATTGTTGTTAAATTCTAACTGTACTCCAAGGTGATCTGATAAGCCACAGGTGGTTCCTCAATTTTTTTTGTATCTGTGGATGTTTGCTTTGTTACCGAGTATGTGATCAATTTTCAAGAATGTTCCAGGAGATGCTGAGAAGAAGGTATATTCTTTCCTGTTTGGGTGGAATGTTCTATAGATGTCTATTAAGTCTATTTGATTCATTACAGCTCTTAGTTCTCGTATATCTCTGTTATGTTTCTGTCTGGTTGACCATTCCATTGGTAAGAGAGGAGTGTTGAAATCTCCTACTATTAGTGTGGGGTTTGATGTGTGATTTGAGTTCTAGTAATGTTTCTTTTACATATGTGGGTGCTTTTATATTAGGGGCATATATATTCAGGATTGAGACTGCATTTTGATGTGTTATTCCTGTTATGAGTATAAAGTGTCCTTCTCCATCTCTTCTGATTGATTTTAGTTTGAAATCAATTTTGTTAGATATTAGTATAGCCACCTGCTTGTTTCTTAAGGCCGTTTGATTGGAAAACCTTTTCCCAACCCTTTACTCTGAGGGAGTGTCTGTCTTTGAGTTTGAGGTGTGTTTCTTGTAAACAGCAGAATGTTGGATCCTGTTTTCATATCCATTCTCTTAACCTGTGCCTTTTTATAGGTGAATTGAGTCCATTGCTATTAAGTGATACTAATGACCAGTGGTTGTTAACTCCGGTTATTTTTTTGATGGTAGTGTTTCTGTGTTTCCCTTCTTTAAGTAGTGCTGGTGGAGGGTTGTCAGATCTGTGCTATTGTGGGTGGTGTTGGCTTCCTTGGGTTGAGGTTTTCCTTCTATTACTTTCTGGAAGGCTGGGTTTGTGGATACATATTGTTTAAATCTGTTTTTGTCCTAGAATACCTTGTTTTCTCCATCGATGTTGAAAGAAAACTTTGCTGGTATAGTAGTCTGGGCTTGCATCCATGGTCTCTTAGTGTCTGCAACACATCTATCCAGGACCTTCTGGCTTTCATGGTTTCCATTGAGAAGTCAGGTGTAATTCTGATAGGTTTACCTATATATGTTACTTGACCTTTTTCCTTTGCAGCTCTTAATATTCTTTCTTTATTCTGTATGTTTTGTGTTTTGATTATTACATGGCGAGGGGATTTTTTTTTTGATCCAGTCTATTCAGTGTTCTGTAAGATTCTTGTACCTTCATAGGAATATCCTTCTTTAGGTTGGAAAGTTTTCTTCTATAATTTTGTTCAATATACTTTCTGGGCCTTTGAGCTGTAATTCTTCTCCTTCTTCTACCCCATTATTCTTAGGTTAGGTCTTTTCATGGTGTCCCAGATTTCCTGGGTGTTTTGTGTTAAGAATTTGTTGGATTTGCTGTTTTATTTGTTCAATGAGTCTATTTCCTCTATAGTATCTTCAGCACCTTAGATTCTTTCTTCTATCGCTTGTATTCTGTTGGTTATAATTGTCTCTGTAGTTCCTGTTCTTTTACCCAGATTTTCCATATCCAGCCATTCCTCTTTTTGTGTTTTCTTTATTACCTCTATTTCAGTCTTCAAGTCTTGAACTGTATCCTTTACCTGTTTGATTGCTTTTTCTTGGTTTTCTTGGGATTTTTGAGGGATTTATTACTTTCTTCTAAATTTTGTATGTCTTCTCTTCCATTTCTTTAAGGAAGTTTTTCATTTCCTTTTTAAGGGTCTCCGTCATTTTCATAAGGTTACATTTAAAATGAATTTCTTCTACTTCTTCTGTGTTAGGATGTTCAAGTCTTCCTGTTGTGTGTTCACAGGATTCTGGTGTTATCATGTTGCTTTTCAGGTTGTTGGAGGAATGTTGCATTGGCACCTGCCTATCTCTTCCTTCAAATGAGGCCAGCAGAGCCTTGGCATCTTGGTCCAATCTTTGCTGTGGCTGTGTACTTGGGATTTTTCTTGGTCTGTCCTCTCTTAGGTCCCCTCAGGACTGGAGCTGGCTCTCAGATCCCCACTACCCTGAAGCAGGTTGTGCTGGAGGATCTAAGTACCCTGCAGATGAAAAGGAGTGCTTGGGGCAAGGTGGAATTGGGTAAAGAAAGCCAGCAGCTGGGAACACTCCCCTCTGAATGGCCAGAAAAGTTTAGTGAATTGGAGGGGGCCTGGACTCTATTCCCCGGGACCAGCTGGCCGGGCAGCCACTCACTCACTGCTCCGGATCTCTTCAGCACAGGAGCAGGGCCTCTTGCTGGGCTCCAAGGACCTCACAGACAAAAAGGGGGCTTGGGGGGCAGGGTGGTGTGGTACAAAGAAGCCCCAACAGCAAGACCACTCATCACTGGCTCCTCAGACCCCTCAACCCTGAAGCAGGCTGAGTTGCGGGATCCAAGGACCCTGCAGATGAAAAGGCTATTCCTATTATTTTTTAGTTCTTTGGGGTTTGGTGCTATAAGGTACTTGTTGACTTTTTTTTTGTCAACAACCCAGCTAAATTCCTTGGGTGGAGTTTTCCTTCTATTAGTTTCTGTAATGCTGGATTTGTGGATAGGTAATGTTTAAAGTTGGTCTTGTCATGGAATATTTTGTTTTCTCTGTCTTCAGTAATTTAAAATTTTGCTGGGTATAGTGGTCTGGGCTTGCATCTTTGGTCTCCTAGTGTCTGCAACATATCTGCCCAGGACTCTGGCTTTCATTGTCTCCAATGAAAAGTCAGGTGTAATTCTAATTGGTTTTCTATGTTACTTGGTCTGTTTTCCTTTGCAGCTCTTAATATTTTTTATGCTGTATGTTTAGTGTTTTGATTATTATAAGGCATGGGGACTTTCTTTTCTGGTCCAGTCTATTTGGTGTTCTGTAAACTTCCTTTACCTTCTTAGGCATGTCCTTCTTTAGGTTGGGAAAGTTTTCTTCTATGATTTTGTTGACTACATTTTCTGTGCCTTTGTGTTGGAGTTCATCTCCTTTGTTCCTCTCCTTCTTCTATCCCTATTATTCTTAGGTTTGGTCTTGTCATGGTGTCCCAGATTTCCTGGGTGTTTTATGTTAAGGATTTGTTGGATTTAATGTTTTCTTTGACCAATGAATCTAATTCTTCTATTGTATCTTCAACTCCTGAGATTATCTCTTCCATCTCTTGTAATTTGTTGGTTATGCTTGAATCTGCAGTTCCTGTTTGTTTACCCAGATTTTCCTTTTCCAGAAGTCCCTCGGTTTGTGTTCTTTTTATTGCCTCTGGTTCAATTTTCAAGTCTTGAACTGTTTGAGCTCTTTGCTTCACAAGGCTACTCAGGGATCCCTGTCCAGGCCCTGTGGAGCCTCAGCTTGTTAGGAAACAGCCAAAGGATCCCTATCCTCCTCCTCTAGTTGCTTTGCTTATGGTTTCTCATCCCTTCAATAATAAGCCTAACCAGGGCAGTGATATATAAGATATTCTCCCTTACAGTTTTCTTAAGGAAACTGTTTTTCTTACCACACATGAATCCAAACCAGTTCAAGTTGGATGGCCCCTCCTATGCCCCATCCACAGACGTAACTTGGAATATCTCTGAATGGAACACATCCAAGTTTGATGGTTGTTAGGGAAGAAACATATCTCACTGTACAGAAGGGTAAATGTTTATCTCAGAGGAGGTGAGGATCCCAGGTTACTAGGTTGCTTGTCATTTGGGCAGAGTACAGGTAGGTAAGGTTTGAGGGCTACCAAGTGAAATATGATAACTCTGTGTGTGTGTGTGTGTGTGTGTGTGTTTGTACCGGGTCATGAAGAAAGGGTCTCAGGTCACTAAACTATCCCCTGGGCTTGCCTGCATCAACACTGCTCAAAGTTTCAGAGGCAACAATGATTTTTTCAACACCTCTAGGACAGACCATTCACATGATAATTTGGCAAAGAACCTGCTTTCCTTTTCCTTGTGCCCTGAGAACCTGAGAGAATCCAAACCTGAATGGAATCAGATCCTTAGTTTGATAGAGAAAATCTCAAGATGGGAAAGCATCATGCTTACTAGGCTCCCTTAGCCTCCTTATTCCCCAGGGAAAGGTGAGTGTGCTATCCGCCCATTCAGCAGCCCTACCACACAAGACAGTCAGACACGATAGGGATTCAAGTTAAAGCAGGAACTTGGTTTATTGCTGCGAGCATCAGCTTATATAGTTTAAGTGACAAACTGTGATGTGGGGGTACCTCCAGCCAATGAGAGACAGCCAAGCCCTCCCTCTGGCTGGAGGGGAGTCTACCTAGATTTTGCTTTCTCATCCTCACTCGGTTCCCTCAAACTCGAGCCAGGCTTTTCTCTGTCCTACAGGCCTCGAGGTACAGGCCCTGAGTTAATTTTTGCCAAACAAGGCTGGTGCTGAGAAACCAGCTGTAGGTGTCAGAGATCAGCATCACTTAAGGGACACCTCCTGTGCTGTACTGGAATAGTGGAGAGGGTGTGCTGAGGAAAACCCACTGTAGGTTTCACCCTCTGAAGCTCCAAATGCATTTGAAGGAAGAAAATCTAAACTGAAAGGGTTCCCTGTTCCTCTAAGGCAACAGCCTAGGCAAGTGTTTCCCCAAGACAAGGACACAGAGGCTGATGCTGCCATGGTAAAAGGAAGCCCGATTCTATCTCAAGCTGGCAGCAGAACTCAGAATCTTCCATGTGGTACTGGTTCTGCAAACATGGCAGATGCAAGAATAGGGATGCAGGAAGTCCTGCTCCATGGTTTCAGAAAATAGCTGAGGCCCAGTAATGTGTGGCAGTGCTGTAACAGCCATGGGAATGAATGCCCTGAGAGGTCACTGTATCAGACCACAGGAAGAGCAACTAACACAAATCATATCCTGAGGCACATAGCAAAGGTCATATGATGAGGACAGGGTGAGCCTCCTGAGAGGACCAGTGGTCCATGCAGCAACGCAAGGCACAGAGGTTACAGCCCCCATCATCACCCTGAGTCTATCTATGAGAGTCAGGTGGGTGAGGGGACCCAGAGACCCAGTCCTGCTGTGGCCATCAGACAAGTGGTTATTGGCAACATAATCACTGAACTGGGCTCCTCAGAGGACATTGTCAGTGCCTGCCTTCCCATCCAGGATTGGGGATTGCCTAGTGCCCAGCTGAGGATGACTGACATCAGGACAAGTAGCCACAGTTCAGGTTGCATTCATAGGTTCCCCTGGTCCATACATGGCTTCCACTCTACAATAGACACCTGAGCTGGTGAGCAGAGTGTTATCAGATGCCCAGAATCTACAGCAAATCACATAGAAAGCTGAAACTCACCAAGAAATGCGCCTTCCAGGAATTTACAATGAAGAAATAGCCAAGCAAAAGGGAAGGAACAAAGAATAGAGAAGGACACCAAAAAAATGGTGCTCGTGAAGTAGCCTAGGAAACAGTCACATCTGGAGGGACGAGGAGGTTAGGGAGCAGTTACCACCTCCCCATTGTGAATTCTGGTCTGGGACCACAAAGCCAGTGTTAATTTCTTTGCATTGATATGAACATATGTCAGGGTACAGTGTAAAGTTTGATACAAACACCTGAATTTAGTTTAATAAAATTTTCTTTCTGAAACATTACAAATTCTGCGTGGCAAGGAAACCCAGTTTGCTCTCCCCTATCTGGCCATCTCCAGTCAACTCTGAATGCTCAGCACTCTAGGAGGAGTTGCCATGAACAACGGGATACCATATCACTCTCCATACCCACTCACAAAGTCAACGAGTGGAAGAGGGTGGCCCTGTGCACAAGGGGACAGGAAGGCTTCACAGTGGAACAGTCTTCTTTGATCTAGTGAGATTCCCTTCCCAGCACTTGTCATGGGGCTCAAATAAACACTTATCATTGTTTGAGTGGAGCAGAACCCACCTTGGACTCGTGATACCACAAGCATTTCTCAAAAGCTTTGCCAGCACAAAAAAATTCCCATCCAAACTATTTAGACAGTGAGTGTGGTAGAACAAGCAGCTCTTGGGGGCATCCTAGCAGATCCTCTGGGGAATTCTAGGGGCATCGATTTCTATTCAGGGTGAATCTCTGAAACTAGTGTGGGAGAGGTGCACAATCCACACTTGCTCATTCCATGTGCTGGTCCATCTCCACAAGGGCAGTTTGACCCAAGCTGCCCTCAGAAAACTCAAGGAGCATCGTGGCTCTCCAGACAGCATTCCATGAGGCCTGGCCAGAAGGCCACTGCACCTGGAAAAAAAAAGAACAGCACAGCATTACATAGAGTCATGCTCTTTCAGTCTTTGGGACACCTGCTTGCTCCTGGCCCCATCAGACCTTTACTAGACTTAAGAGAGGGATCTGCTGTCCTCAACACCACCCAGCGCAGTTCTGAAAAAAATAATATCCACCCACAAGTCATTCAGCTCCTCAATGCCCCCCCCCAACAGCACTCACTCTAAGAAGAAACATGCAAATCCCCCCTTGAGGCATCACCTGGCTGGAAGGCAAGGGCTGGCTCAGCTCCATGGTAGACACACACATGGCAGATGAGTCTGGCATCATCTCCAGAGAACTGAAAGTGAAGAGCTATATTCTGTACAATTCTACTTCTTACAACCATACAGGTTCTGTCTCAAGGGGACACTGGGTGCTGTGATCCCCACAGTCCTCAATCTCTGCATCAAAGCGGTTCTGAGTAATTGGTGGAAATGTGAATAGTTAATACAAGGCTCTCTGTGCAGAGTTAGCCAGGAGGGAAACATTCTAATGTGAGTAGCCTCATACATCAGGCCATAGGGAACAACTGAAGAGGGTATCAATGATGCCAACCCAGTCCTGACAGGACAAATCTCACAGTGGATACACTAAGCAGAAGACACTGGAGCAAAGCAATTTTAAAAAAAGGAAACCACAGGCTGGGCATGGAGTCTATATCTACAATCACAGCTTTCCACATGCTAAGGCTGGAGGACAGCTGACATTTAGAGTAAACATAGATGAAAACAAACCTTATGTCATTTTCCAAAAAAACAACAAAATAAAAAAAAACATGCCTTTGTACAGTGTATCTGTTTCTATTTACATGGAATCGTACAGAATTCTCATGGGGTCATTTCCTCTGAGCTGAAACATTCCCTCAAGGAAGAAGGAGGGCCATGTATAAGACCCAGGATTTGAACAGTGATCACGTCTAGTAAAGCTGAAACTTTTGAGATTTCCAATGTTCCCTTCTGAAGACTTAGCAAAGCAGCCAGCATCTGCTGAAGGCAGGGATCCTGACAAGTCAAGAGGAGACTTAGTATCTGGATAACTCTGCACAGAGAGCCTTGTCTGAACTACTCACATTTCCACCAATCACTCAGAACCACGTTGATGCACAGATTGAGGACTGTGGGGATCACACCACCCAGTGTCCCCTTGAGACAGAACCTGTTTGGATGTAAGAAGTAAGAGAGGAGATGCTACCATTGTCAAACTGCTTGCAAGAGAGCTCTGTTGTTCCAGCTTTAATGAGGCATCACCCTCGTTAGGGTGGGTTTTGGTCATACCCAACTGCCTCTGGTCATGCCTGCTTTGTAGGCAACTCCTTACCTACACCCCAGTAAACTCATCCATTTACCAAGATGGACTCTTTATTGTTCCTTTGTCATCTGTTCCGTATCTGGGCTGTGTAGACATTTATTCCTATCACTGCCAGGAATAGTGTCACATTGAGTATTGCAGCTAATCATTAGAGAACAAAAGTACATCTCTAGTCCTGGAGTATCAGAGACATGGTGGGTGAGACGAGGAAGGTTCCATCATGACCTGGAAACATAGCCTTGTTTACCCCAAGTATAGACAGGACAGGTGTCCACTGAAGCAGGATGAACAGTAGCAATTCCCTCTCCACCAGAAGACCCCAGGCAACAATTTCAACCTTCTGGAGTTCTCCCCCAGCATGGAGATTTTTGACATCTTTTCCCCACCAGAAGTCCTCAGACTACTGCATACACTGCCCCTATCTGGAGTCTCTTGAAAACCTTGGGCAACTTCACTCATCACAGAGGCATGGCCCACACTGGACAGTATTCATCTTTGTATCTGAAGTTCTTTTATGACTTTGGGCACAATCTCTCTACCACAGGACTCTACTATACCATACACCCAAATCTCTGCAGTCTTCCTAGAAGGCCTGGTCATCTATCTTAACTGTCCGTGCCTTGACATCCCTTAGGCTTTTCAAGCCCTTTCAAAACAACCATTTGCAACAACAAATGGAAAACCATGATGCTTCTTGAAACCAACAGCTTTTGTCTATGGAACAAATATGAGGAAGAGGGATGCCAAGATCCCTCTGGCTGCTGACAATGCTACAGACTATCAGATGTGTGGGATGTCCACAGATGTGCCTGTTTGGGGTGTTCATTTGTTGAGGAGTGGTAGGGCTCCCAGAAAGACACAAAAGGAAAGATACATATCTGCAAACTCTGAGATAGTGATTCTGTAACCTAGCCTTGGCCTGTCTTCTGACCCTCAGAAGGCCCAAGAATCTTCAGGCTTACCTATGGCAATGATGAATTTTATAGCCTGCAGTAGAAGCTGCCTGCCTACTTCTCGGTCCTGGATCCTCTTCTGTGTACAGGCTTTGAGGATGAGTACCATGCTGGTCAGTATGTCCTACAGATAGGTAAATTCCATAAACCACAGGTGAAAGGAAGGCCCACCACACACATGGAACACAGACACCATCTCCAAGATGCAGAGGGGACTCTAAGAAACCAGTTCATCACCCCGGGACACAGATAGAACAGAGAGATCCCCCACCTCTATGACAGCCAGAGCCAAAGCAAAACTCCATTTCTTTTGACACTAGGCCCCGCTTTGCTACTAGGGACTGACTTCGCACCAGTCTGGTGCCAGTTTCAATCTGTAAGACACATGCATCCCCAGTTGGCCAGCACATGCAATTTTCACTTCAGGCTTCAGCCACATGCCTGCTTTGGTGAACTCGGGTTTCACCGAGATTCTCCTGATGTGAAAGATCTTGCTATCTCACCCTCACTTTGTCAGAGAGAATCTTGGAAGATCCCTGACTTCCCTGCCCCCTTTTATTGGAAATAGATTCTTTTCTCACACAATAAATCCTGATTACAGAATCCCCTTCCCCTAACCCTCTCCATTCATCCTCATCTCCCCTGCCCTCTAGATTCACTCCCTTACTGCTTCTCATTAGAAAAGGACATGCTTCTAGGAGATAACAACCAAACATGATACAATAAAATGTAATAAGATAAAGCAAGAACCATCAAATCAAAGTTGGACAAGGCAAGCCAACAGAAGGAAAACAGCCCTAATAGTATGCACCAGTGTCAGTCATGGGTTCAAGAGTGCTAAAATATACTAAACTGAAAGATCTAATATATACATAGACGCTCTGGCGCAGACCCATAGGCTCTGTTTTCCTGCTTCTGTCTCTGTGAATTCATATGTGCTTTGCATAAGAGAGCCTTGTTTTATTGGTTTTCCTCCATCGCTTCGGGCTCTTGCAGTCTGTCATCCTCTTCTCCCCTGGGGAACTGTCCCTGACCTGTGAGGGAAGGGATTTGAAAAAGACATCTCATTCACAGCTGCATGTTCCAAGTGGTGTCTCTCTCTGCCCCCACCCCTCCCTCTCTCTCTCTCTCTCTCTCTCTCTCTCTCTCTCTCTCTCTCTCTCTGTGTGTGTGTGTGTGTGTGTGTGTGTGTGTATAATGTCTGACTCTGGGTCTCTGTATTTTTTTCCTGTCTGCCACAGGTGAAACCTTCTCTGAAGGTTGCTGAGGAAAGCATTAAATCCTTGACTCCAAAGATGAGCTAGTAGATTTGGTCATCCCTGGGTGGGTACACAGGAAGGAGAGAAGTCTGAAAGGCAGGATTCATGCTGTCCTGAATCCATGGGGTAGTAAAGATGGACTAATACAGACTGGTCTCAGGCCAGAACAAGGGACCTGGGGCAAGGCTTGCTCTAGCCTCCTACCTGAGCACCAGAATGTCTACCTAACATGGTGGCTAGCTGCCCAGGACGTTCTAAGGTCAAAGAGCTGACTCTTTGTTATATGTACTTCTACCTCTGTTTCTGTTCTCTCTTCATTCCTAAAGAACTTGAAATAGTCCATAAATGCACTGAGGCTGCAGGGCCAGGGTAGACATACACACACACACACACACACACACACACACACACACACACACACACACAC
>PVIU01016543.1:0-44654 GCA_004026605.1 Ondatra zibethicus | reverse complement strand
ATAGTAGTCTGGACTTGCATCTGTGGTCTCTTAGTGTCTGCATAATGTCTGTCCAGGACCTTTGGCTTTCACAATTTCCATTGAAAAGTCAGGTGTAATTCTGATAGGTCTGCCTTTTTTGTTACTTGGCTTTTTTCTTTTGCAGCTCTTAGTATTCTTTTTTTATTCTGTCTGTTTAGTGTTTTGATTATCATATGATGAGGGGACTTTTTTTTTTTGGTCTAGTCTATTTGGTGTTCTGTAAGCTTCTTGTACCTTCATAGACATATCCTTCTGTAGGTTGGAAAAGCTTTCTTCTATGATTTTGTTGAATATATTTTCTGAGATATTGAGCTGGAGTTGTTTTCCTTATATCCATATTATTTTTTGGTTTGGTCTTTTCATAGTGTCCCAGATTTCCTGGATGGTTTGTGTTAAGATTTTGTTAGATTTAACATTTTCTTTGACCGATGAATTCATTTTCTCTATTCTATCTTTCAACTCCTGAGATTCTCTCTTCCAGCTCTTGTATTCTGTTGTTTATGCTTGTATCCATAGTTCCTGTTTGTTTACCTAACTTTTCCATTTCCAGAATTCCCTCGGTTTGTGTTTTCTTTATTGCTTCTATTTCAGTTTTCAAGTTTGAATTGTTTGAATTATTTGCTTCACCTGTTTTTTTTTTCTTTTTCTTGTATCTCAGGGATCCTCTCTTGGACTGATCATTGCAGTTGCTGTCTGTGTTTCAGTGAGCCACTGAGGTTTCAGGACGGGTGGGATTGCGAGCAAATTGGGACTTGTAGATTACAAGGTCTGATGGGGGAGATGCTGTAGTAGCAGGAGGCTTGCCCACTGACTGACTAGTGCACCTGAAGGGGGTGGGGGAGCTGCCGAGGTTTTACCCTAGGGCCTAGGGTCTAGAGACTGGGTTGTCCAGCTGAGGGACTGGTCACTCTCCTCTTGGTCCAGTCTTCTCTGTGCGATTACAGTCTGTGTTAAGCATTCTAATTTTAAAAACAAACATTGCTTTTGAGGAAGAGGTAAAAAATGAATTTTTATTTTTGTGAAGTGTCTTTACTGGTTGGAAGAATAAGTGAGATACTGAACGATGCTCCTAGGTAATGTGGACATTTGTATTTATTCCTATATTAACTGGAAACTTGGTTTGTGTAAATAGTTTTATTTACCATTTCCAGATGATGAATATTTTTATATCTTTCCCAGACTGCCATGCAATTATCCTACTCGTGAATGTGAGACTTAGGGGCATCAGAACATCTTAGAACTGAAGTTAGCTTAGGAAGAGGAAAAGGAGAAGTGACGGTAGTGGTTTACAGTCATTCAGTGGTATCCTGCAAGAGTGTTGAAGTTATTTAAGGTCATTACAGGTTTTAGGTACTAACCAACAAATAGATAAGGCCAACACATCTCCACCATTGGCAAGCTGGCTAGTCCCTTCACTAGTTTGCTATTGATGACTGAATATCTAGGCAATTTTGAGAGTTAGATTGTATTCACCATGTATCATGTATCAGTTTGCTTTCCCTTGTCTTTTTGAAAAAATAAACTTTATCTTGATGTTAACTTTAGACTCCTGCTTTGTCACCAGTATCTTCCTCTGATCTCTTCTTGGCTTCCCAGTCCTTCTGACCTCAACTGAAAGAATTCTGTAGAGACTCTCAGCATAGCATCTGTCGAGACTCTCAGCATAGCATCTGTGGAGACTCTCAGCATAGCACCTGTGAAGACGCTCAGCATAGCATCTGTAGAGACTCTCAGCATAGCATCTGTGGAGACTCTCAGCATAGCATCTATGGAGACGCTCAGCATAGCATCTGTGGAGATCTCAGCATAGCATCTGTGGAGACTCTCAGCATAGCAGCTGTGGAGATCTCAGCATAGCAGCTGTGGAGACGCTCAGCATAGCAGCTGTGGAGACGCTCAGCATAGCATCTGTGGAGACTCTCAGCATAGCATCTGTGGAGACGCTCAGCATAGCATCTGTGGAGACTCTCAGCATAGCATCAGTGATGGGGTTTGTTTCAGAGTAAAGCAGGGCACCCTGAAGGGTTAAGAATAGGTAATGGCCAAAGGCACCATTGTAAACGGAGTGCTGTCATGGAAATGGAGTAGACAATTGTTGCAGGAGCCATTGTGGAGGAAAACACTTTCATGGGGTAGAAGTGGACAATGGCCCCAGAGAACAATGTGCAGCTTACATTTTAGTTAGGCTTTATGCTATTACGATTTCTAGGAGACAGCTTTCTGGAGGGTTTTCCAGTCCAGGTGCTTTATAGGCCTTCCACAGTAACTCTTAAAGAGAAAGTATCCTGGTGGTAGGTCTTTATTCTTTACCAGAAAGCCACCTGCTAAATAGTAATTTTGTCATCATTGGCTCACTTCAGAATGTTACATCTTCACTTAGGTCCAGAGATATAACTCATATTCCATTCTTCTGACTAAAATTCATATAACAGAGAAGATTTAAAGGAATTTAAAAATACAGACTATAAAATTAATGCTTTATTATGGGCCTCATTGAAGCCTTGCTGTCTCTACCTGTATCTCGTTCTGTAGTTACCCTTTCATACCATGCTCTAAATCTTTCTTTGTGCAGAGGAGGCACACATGCTTCTGTGTTTGCATATGCACAGGTCAACCTTGCGTGGTCTTCTGCGAGACACACTTCTTTATTTTTTGAGATTGAGTCTTTCTCTGGGACTTGGGGCTTGCTGAATGTCTAACCTGACTAAGCTGGCTGTCAAGGAATTTCTAGGGATCTGTCTACCTGCCTCCATACTACTGGGATTCCAAGCAACACCATAATGCTCACCTGTTGTTTTGTCTTGTTTTGCTTTTGTTTTCATGGATTCTGAATGCCGGGGGTCAAACTCAGGTCCTCATGCTTGTGCAGCAAGTACTTTACCAATGGAACTATCTCTCCAGCTTTAGAGTCTTTGTTTTTAGAGATTATAATTTAATTACATTTCTCTCTTCCCTTTCCTCTTTCTAATCTCGCCTATATACCCCTTTCTCCTTCCTGCTATCCTTCAAATTTATGGGCTCTTTTTTCACTAATTGTTATTGTACACACACATACATACACACTTGCACATGTTTGTTCCTAAATACAACCAGTTTATTCCTTATAGTGCTGTCTATATGTGTGTTTTCAGGGCTGTCGGTTTGGAGTGGACAACCAATTGGTGTGGTCTTTCATGGGGGAGGCCACTTCTCCTGTTCCCAACTTTCCTCACTTGCCTATAGTTCTTTGCATAAGGTTGAGGCGTCATAGGCTTTTCTCCATCCAGTTTGGCATTTCCATTGGTGTCACCCTTATTCAGCTCATGTTTGGGCAGCCATGTTGGTGAGCCTCTACGTGTGTAGCTTCTGATATTATTAGGGGATGCAATCTCATGGCAAGCTACTCTGATTCGCTTTGGCTCTAACACTCTTTCCTTCTCCTTTTCCAAATTATTCCCTGAGCCTTAAGTGTAGGAGAGTTTTGCAGATATATCCACTGGCACTGGACTCCCCGCTCCATTTTGATTGGTTGTGGTTTTCTGTTGTGGTCTCTGACTATTACAAAGAGAACTTTCACTGATGAATGCTGAAGACTATACTTATCTGTGGGTACAAGGACAAATGTTTGTAGATTATTATTAGGTATGATGCTGGGTTAGTACATTAGTGGCTGTAAATTCTCCTCTAATAACCATGACTTCGGTAGCACTGAGTAGTTAGCTAGGTTTCTGGTACTAGTTATGGGTTCCTTCTTGTTGAGCCAGGCTTCAGTCCAATTAGAGAGCTGTTGGTTACCAAGGTATGTATGCCACTACTGCACCCTTAGGGTTATCTTGCATTGTTGGTCATTGATGTGGTCCATGGCTGTCATAGCTGGCTAGAACTGTTGGTTGCCTGTTTCCTTTGGAAGCTTGTATGGCACCTTCTGGTACCATAAAAGTTAGTCCTTAGGGAGTCCTTTGAGTCAGCCTCTAGTATTTCAAGTATTTAAGTATTATGGAGGGGAAGTTATGATACCCCTTCCTTTCATGTCATTGTTTTTCATTTGTAATATTAGTGTTTGTAGGAACACAGGAAGTGGGGTCCAGTCTGGTGAAAGAGGACTCCATTCCCATGACATTCAAGCCTGCTAATATCTATCAGTTGCCTACTACATAACAGTAGTTAATACCCAATAGTTCCACTTTCCGCTCTTATCATTAGCATGTATTACTTCTTCGTTTCTTTTCTTTCTAAATTTTCTTTTTGTTTGTTTGTTTGAGACAGGGTTTCCCTGTAACCTTGGAGCCTGTCCTGGAACTTCCACTGTAGACCAGGCTGGCCTTGAACTCAAAGAGATCTGCCAGCCTCTGCCTTCCGTGTGCTGCGATTAAAGGTGTGTGCCACCACTGTCTGGCTACTTCTTGGTTTCTTTTACCCAAGGAACAAATCTTTAAAGAATTCACGATTACTTTGTTTTTCATAGGAAGGAACTTGGGCACCATGGTGGGGAATAATTAACCTGTTCATTCAGCAGATATCTGAGTGGATAACGTGACACTTGTTTTAGAGTAGCCATGGCAAGACATTGGTAAAGTGGTACGCCTGCTTTTGTGGAGTTGTGATGGCTATAGACTTTGCCTTGTGTACTACTGCACCAAATTGGGTTTTGTTGTTGTTATTCCTCTAGAAGTCATTACAGGGAAAACACTAGAATACTTCTTTTTACACACAAAGTGATTCTGCTCTCTGCCCTCATCCCTAGACTTACCTCACCAAAATTATAATATCCAGGTAGGGAGGTAGTTTTGACAGAACCTGAGTTCAATCCCAAGCACCTATGTAAACAAGTCTGGACATAGTGCATGCTTGTAATTCCAGAGTTAACAGGCATCCACAGCCTTTCAGGCAACTGAGAGACTATTTCAGGAAACAAAGTAGGCAGCCTCCCCAAGGAACAACTTGAGGTTGTCTCTGGCATCCACACACATGTGCAACAACCACCTCTCATGCTCACATACAAAAATTACGAGATCTAGTTAACTCTAGATCGCTACACATGGCTACCCACCCATACAAACTGCTCTCTAATGTTATTGTATAGCAGTCAGTATTTCTAATCATATGTATACTCTGCTATCTGTATTCATTGATACTTGTTATCACCTTCCAAGCATCTTTTATTGTCTTATAATATAAACTGGATAGTCTTTGTGAAGTTTAAATTCTGTGCGATAGGATTTTCATCATTGGAAGCTCTTTAGGTTACATTTTCAGTGTGAGATATAGCGTGTAACTCCTGTCAAGCAGCAGAAGGCATTAACCAACTCTCTCACCACCCCTTGAGGAAACTGCTAATATTCCTGTTCAGTGCCCTTTGCATCCACAGTGGAGAGGGATAAGTACCTTAAGTAATAGATTAGCCACAGAAACAAAAGAATAACTAGAGCACTTGGAAGCTTATGAAAGAATAGGGAAGTAAGCTTCGTGTACCAAGGATCCCTGCTGTTCCTGTTTTCGGTGTGGCAAAGCAAACCAGGCCCCTATGGACTCCCAATACTAAAGAATGAATTATTGTCCTGAATAGTAATGTGACACTGCTAATGATTTCATCAGTGACCAGAGCCTGTGCGAGTGTGTGTGTGTGCGTGCACGCACGAATTAATTTATCAAGTAACTATTTGGTTTAAGTATAAATTGTAGGTTTTAAAAGAATAGTTTATTCATCATGAATTTAACAGTGTGAGAAATGCATTAATATATATTATATATGTATGTATATATGTACTTATGCAAGCATACTGGCCAAATAAATGAGCAAGTTACATCATTAGTTTTTCAGCTAGTCCCATTTACCTACTGCTATTAGCCTAGTTGTGTTTTTCTCTCAGTCTTTAGAACCATCTTCAAATTAACACATCAAAAAAGTCTTCACTTTTCTTCCTAGACTTGTTTTATACTTTTCTTCTAGCTTGTTTTTGTCTATTCTCTGTGTAATTGTTTTTCAGTTAACATATAGAAGCAGTTAGACTTTGTGTGTGTGTGTGTGCGTGTGTGTGTGTGTGTGTGTGTTAAATCTAGTTCTATTTTTAGTGCTAAGGCTGGAACCCAGGGCTTTGTACATGCTAGCTAAGTGCTCTATCACCAAGCTATAGTCTAGTTACAGCCTTTGATTGTAATCCTGATATGTTTTAGTTCTGTGTTTTATAGCAGTTGTTATGATTTACCATAAACCCACAATTATCGTTTGGTAAAGTCCTACCACAATTAAGACTAAAGAATATAATAATAAATGTTTTCCTAGGTGCATACATATTTGACTTCCAGACTAACATAAAAGCTTTGATACAAAAGTAAGTGTAGTTTCAGAGGAAATGCTTTCCGTGTTCTCATACTTCTTCCTAACTGTCCTGCTGAGTTTGCGTGCCTTCCGTGCTGCCTTCCTACCCAACTTTTAGGGCATGCCCTTAGAGTTGTGTTGGTATTTCACTGGCTTTTCAGACCTTGTTCGATTTCATTCTTCTGGCTTTAGAGTTTTCTGAGGTTGCTTTGTGAGATCCCCGAGATGTTCAGGAGTCATGGTTCACCAGCGTGCAGTGTGATTGTTTATAATTCCCAAACTAGGAGGCTGAGGGGGAGGGGGGTCATGAGTTTAAGACTTGTCCAGTCTACATAGTGAGGCTGTCTATATAAATAAATAATCATTATTCAATCCATTCTTCAGCATATGAGTCAGCATTTCAGTAAAGACAAATGAATTCTCTCTGTTCTAATAGAAAAAGTCACTTCATTTTCTTCCTCTTGTGGTACATACCAGGTTATAAACAAGCACACAGTTTGTAGAGATGGAGCTAGAATACAGTACGGTAGTACACTGTGTGGAGTAGAAAGAGCAGTTGGTGTCCTTGGTATTCGTGCAAATTGGTGAGAGAAATATATGTGAAAGAGATGGACCCCCTCAAAGAATGTCTTTTTCTACCGAAGAGTATATCTTTTCTCACTGACAGTAAGTAGCAACCTTGAATTGGTTATGTGTAGCCCCATATGAAATAGAGAATTGATAATTACCTGTAAATCAGGATTGCTGTCTGGACCACTTGGGATATCAGTCTATTCTTTATCTCTTACCACAGGGTCATGGCCCTTGTACAAGTGACAGAATTTGCATCCCTGTTAAACTTGACATACAAGAAATACCCTTTCTTTTTTACAGAGGAAGAAATTAAGTTCTCTCACTAAGATTTCCCATTGTCTTTTATGCTGAGCATCTCGCACTGAGCTTAGCTTGCCAATTTCTGTCTAATGGTTTTGTCTTTAGAGATCCCTAAAGCAAATAATTCTGTTGCCATTTTCCTTAAGTGCATATATGCCTTTCAAATATTTGGTTGGAAGCAGAAGACTGTCCCTGTCTTGCTCATCTGGGTAAAACTCATTTACTGTTTTTCCTTTTAAACTGTTAGCTCAAGTGACCTTACACACAAGTCCCAGCTGTGCATTAGCATTGCTTGGGGATGTGTTTGTGTCTTTTGTCTAAAAATACCCAGCCGGTAGGATTCATGATCCATGAAAGCTAATTGAAACAATTTCTCTTCAAGTTTTGGCAAGCGAAGCATGCATTATAAGCATTAATATCTATAAATTGAATTGTTAATGAATCTAGACACTAATAATGAATGCAATTTTGCAAGCTTAACTAGAAACACTAAAATTATCAGGATCTGGAGCAGAATTTTCAATCATTTTTGCTTATTAAATAGCAAAGCTATGCTTTTAATAAGCTAATCATTTTTATTTGCCCCCATAGGAGTAGCTCAGTTGATTAGAAACAGGTTTCTAAGTGCAAAGCGATGTTGTTTTTCTCTTATTGCCTTAGCCACCAAAGCACTGAAATTGTAAGCTGAGTATTTATCCCACAGCCAGTGTCTTCTAAGCACATTTGTACTTGCATGTGTTTCCTGAAATTTACCCATTCCGTATTTCCTCCATATAGTGCCTGTCTCATTCGTATGTATACTCCTTACATTTTTAAAGCAGTCATTAGTACCATTGGTGTAAATAAGTGGTCTCGTTTTACATGCAGACATTTTAGAAGATTGTACGTTCTCAGAGTGGAAAACAAAACGAGTTTCATGATTACCTTTCTGATTTCTATTATTTTTAGACTCAGTAAGTCCTTTGCTGTATATTTCAATTTGAATACCATCTCCATGCAAAAACTTTGCATAGCCCCAGTTAAGAAGCTTTTAACAACATCCAGTAAGCAAGGCTGATCAATGCCGCAGTGTGTTGTGTTTAGCGCTAACATGACTGAGATGGCAAGCTGTGCGCTTAGGGGACAGCTAGTGCTTTTAGGAGTTCTTCCCTTATTGTTCCTGAGCATCCTGAGATAGATAGTAGGTGTGCCTTCCTGTGCCTGCTCGCTTGTTGCCCAGGAACGCCATAAGCGCTAAGGAGAGCTTGCGAGTAATAACTAGGGATGTCTGGCTTCTCTTTATATTCTCAGGGATGTGACTGAAATTAGATTCAAAGTGCTTATCTGATTGATATCGATAATTATTTAGGTTTGCACTATAGAGAACTAAGACGCTGAAGCAGACACACAATATGATAGTCAGTATGGACTTTGCATCAGATACTGTGTGCTGGAACTGTTGTGGAAGGATGATGGGGTTTGGATTTCTTAGTGTTATTTATTTTTCAGCATTGTTGAATATTCCTTTGGGCTATTAGGTCTGACAATATATAGTCTTTTTAGGAAAATGAAATTTGTTACCTATGTGTAATATATGGTGCAGGATGCCCCAGTAATATAGTATATATGCATTGCTTTGTCAATTATAAAGTGGTTTGCAGGCTCATCCAACATGGATGTAATAATCACACACGTGCATTGTTTTCCTGATGACTGTTTACAAACTTCACACTTCCGCCTTGATGCTCAAATAAACAGCTTTACCAAAGTGGCAATCTCGTGATCTCTCAAGCATCATTTACTGCTGTCTTTGAAATGGCTAAATAGTCTAGGGAAAGTTGCCCGATCATAAAGCCTAAGGAACACAAACAGAAAGAAAAATCTTCCCACAAAGTGTTTTTGAAACACTCATGTCTTAGCTAGTAAACTTTTTACTATTTTCTGGGATTTTTAAAATAAATTAAGATTCTAAAGTTTTTCTTTCTTCAAGTTATCCTTGAACAACAACAACAACAAAATATATAGGCACAAAATCTGGGTGATTGTACGTTTTCTGAACGATAAAGGTAATTTAGTCCCCGGATTTCAGTCCTGCCTAGATTTGATTACCTATTTTATTAACACATTATTCTTTAAAATATGTATACTGATAAATGTGTTCTGTCATCAAAATCTTCTCCAGAAATGTTGTGTCAATCTGACATGGCTACTTGAAGCACTAGAGTAAGAGAGGAATTTTGCTTTTGTTTGTTTTGACATTTATTGATTTTCATGTGAGTTAATTCTATAGGCAAGTCTTTTTTTTTTTTAACTTGTTCTTTGACAATTTTGTGGCATGGGTTTTGGAGCCTGATGAGCTCACCATTGTTATACAACAAAAGTCTTAATCACAACTGGCTGTGATTATAATTACTGATAAACTTAGAACAGTTAACTTTTTCTTATCTAAGTATTTGACTAAAATTTCTGTATTTAAATTTTTTTTCAAATACTATGCTATGTGCTAGTTCAGAAAACCAACTAAATATTTCCTTAAGAAAATATTTAGTTAGATGAATTGCCATTATAACTATACTACTTTTTTAAAACTATAACTCTGTTATGTAAAAATATTTTCTCTGTAGCTGTAGTTTTGTAAGTGGAAGTACCAAAATATGTCACTACAAAAGACATCTCATTCCAGGCCTGGCCTGCCCCCATTCCTTCGGTCTCCACCTCCCAAAGGTTGCAATTACAGATTCACCCATCACACCCAGCTTGAAAGAGTATTTTTTATCACAAATATTTTCTACTTTTTATGACTGTCTTAGGAAGATGACACCTTAAAGAAGAAATTAAAGTGATAAATCAGACACAAGTGTAGGAACAATTTTTATTGCAAGCTTGATTTTTGACCATCATCTTAAAATATTCCTTTCAGTAAAAGTAGTATTGAAGGCTTTGTAATTTAAAAATATATTCTGTAACTGTTAATATGAAATTATAGTGAGAGAGACAGACAGACACACGGGGGAGGGGGGCGGAGGGAGAGAGAGAGATAGAGATCTGGCATAAAAGTTTTAGCTTAGATATGACCAAGAACCAGGCATCTCTTTAGATTCTCTGCCCTATATTTTTTGTAGAATCTTTCTATGACTTACACAAAACAAGGAATCAATGGAGCTTCTCACAGCATGAACAAACTCCATCAGAACAGACAAGTGATGAGACTTACCACTGTCTGTCCTTCAGTGCTCGCCCCTTCCCCTCTGGAAGTGATCAGAAGTATTAGTTCTTTTTTTATCCTTCCAGGGTTTTTTAAAGTATATGTAGAAACTAAATAAAATATCTATTCTCTGCCCCTTTCTGGTTAAGCACATCTGTTTAAGATGGTATATTTATCTGGTCTCAGAGTTGCCTCACTGGACCAAACAGGGTTCTTTGAATATGGAGGCAGAATAGTGGCCTGTTTTGTTGTATTGTGGGCTGAGCTGAGTCTAGTAGAATCCAGATAGCAGTGACTATTGATTGTACTTAGCAACTGAGAAAGACTCAAGTGTTCTGCAGAATAAATTCCTGTGACTTCTGTGTAGTGCTGGACTTTGTGTAGAGAAGCAGATCGATAGGTGTACAAAGTAGAGTTCATGATGCCTCTTCCCCCATAACTGCTCATCTTCAACTTGGTTAATGAAACGATTATTTTGTAAGTTGTGCAGACAGCAAGTAAACGGCCAGCTTCCATTCCCATCTCTTCAGCCTCTCGATGTTCCTCCACACCCTGCATAACAAGAATGTCTGTTCAGTCAAGAAATCTTACTGGCTCTGCTTTCAAAAGGCATTATGTTACCTTACATCTCCACCACTCCGTCTGGTCCAGCCTGGCCCTGATGCCTGCATGCCCGTGCTCCTGCAGTACCTCCTTCTCTCATCTGCCTTTGTTCCTTGTGACAGTTTGGAAGAAAATGGCCCCCCAAAGCACTGACACTATTAGGAGGTGTGGCCTTGTTGGAGGAAGTGTGACACTGTGGGGGCCGGCTTTGAGGTCTGTTTTGCTCAAGCATCCTTCAGTGTGACTGTTAGGAGGCAACTAACTGTAGACATCTGAGGAAGGAGGATTCCAGAGAGAGAGAACAGAAAACGTGGAGATGCCACAGGGAAATATGCCTGGCCTGCTGCAGAAGCAGCGGACTGAGAGAGGTCAGAAAAATCATGGAAGATGCAGGGAAAGGGACTTATGGGACTTTGTAAAGACTTGTTCTTAGAGTCAGCCACAAGCCAGCCATATGAGGGTCTTGAGCAGAAACATGATGAAATGAGAGATGGCACCCCTTGTGGTCAGCTGGCTGAATAAAAACATTCTATAATACTTGTTCTGACCTGCAGACTCTCCCAAACAGTCAAAGAGACAAATACTTAATGTATAAATAGGGTAAAATAACCAAAGCTTTATAACTGGTGGTTAAAAACAATAAAATAAAATTGACAAGGATAGACACTGATATGGATGGTATTGCTTGACAGGGAAGTCCATTCAGTGGAATCTCTTCAACCCAAAGGAAGGCCCAGTGAGTTTGAAATTAAGCTAGTTATACAGAAAGTACAAGATTGAGCTTAGTCACCGTCCTTTAGAGATCTGTGCAGTTACTTTTGCAGGCTTATAAAATGATAGGAAGCAGATGATTTTACACAGAAGCAACTCACTGGAATTAGCAAGTCTTGTATTTATTGAATAGAAAACTTAAGACCTATGCCTTAATGTTAAACATTTAAATAATGCAGAAATAAAAACATCATTAAGTTGTAATAACTTCCAATTATGAGCCAAACAAATCAGGAAAAACTTAGTCATGCCCTGTTGATACTGTTGTCACATGAGATTAAAAGAAATTGTCGATAACCTCATCAACCCCATGCTTCATGTCTCGTCCTGACCAGAGGACTTAATGGTCACGTCCAAATGATTTTCTTCTATCATCTCTTATATAGCCTTTTTGGAAAGGAAGATAATTCTGCAAAGACTCTGTTGTTGTATTCTATTTGCATATCTAAAGTAGGCAGCTAAGAAATACTTTTTGAACAATACGAAGATTAAATTTCTTAATGTCTTTTAAGATGTTTTAATATAATGTTTTATTCTCTGAGAATGTCTTACAATGTGTTTTGATCATAGTCACCCCTTCTCTGAAGATTTTTAACAAATGTTCAACTCATGTGAAAATCACAGCTGTCTTTCTTCAGGCCCTGTATTATTCTTCTCTTATTAATGTATTAAAATTGACAGTTGATTAGAATGGCAAAAATATGACTCATATTTCTTAGATGTCATTATTGTTCTTAGATCAGGTTATTGACTTTAATTGTAGTTTGAAAGACATCTGTGATTCGTGTTCAAACCCACACAGTCTGGATTCAGAGTCTGAGCTCTTACCCACACGCTGAACTGGATTATCACAGAAGTTTTGAGCACAAATTCATACCATGGTTCCTACCTTTACTAATTGCATCATATTATAGTTTTTATGATAATAGTCAGTTAATATTCATATTCACTGCCCTAGCATGTTAATATCTTTGATAATTCCTGCTTTGTTCACTCTTACTTTTAGATTTGATTTTTCTCTTGTTACTGCCTATCCTCCTTATTACTCTCAAGGAAGGCAGTGGAAGTCTGATTTAATGTCTGGGAATAGCTTTTCCCATCATATGTAACGACCATTATAAGTCCGAAAGTGTTTTTCTCTCCACAGTTTGGTCATTTCTGTTATTGAAGAAGACTCAGTTTTGCTTTCTTTCTTATATAGATAATGTTTTAGGAGTTTTGTTAGTTTGCTTTGTTTTCTATGTAACCCAGGCCTTGAGCTCACTTTATAGCTCAGGCTAGCCTTTAACTTAGAGTGGTCCTCCTGCCTCATCTCCCTGAAAATCATAATTGTAGGTGTGGATACTACACACAGCTGAAAGTTTTTCTGGGTTTTTGTTTAGTTGGTTGGTTGTTTAGTTTTGTTTAGTTGGTTGGTTGTTTTGTTTTTTCAAGACAGGGTTTCTCTGGTTGTCTTGGCACTTGCTTTGTAGACCAGGCTGGCCTTGAACTCACAAAGATCTGACTGCCTCTGCTTCCTGAGTGCTGGGATTAAAGGTGTATGTCACCACACCTGGCTCCTTTGTTTCATCATGATATGGATCTAAATTCTAAAGGTATTCCAGAAGGACTCTTATAATTTGACCATTTGTGATTTTTTAAGTTTTCATAAATTTTGAGTCATTGCTGTTCAGATATTACATCATTACATCTTCATTTTCCCTATTTTTTTCTAGAGTTTCTACTATTGTAAATCTCTGCTTCCATCCTCTGTATCTATTGACTTCTATTTTGTGTCCTCTATCTATTTGGTGCATTATCCTGCACTTTAGAACATTTTTTTTTCAACTTTACTTTGTGATTTGCCAATTCTTCTATTAGCTTTGCTGAGTGAATTGTTTTTCCGTTTAAATGGAGTTCACAACATGCTGTCCCCAACCCCCCCCCCTCACCAAATGTGTTATCATGGCATTTAGAAACAGCAGAAGCAGGTTTTTCTCTCTGATATTCAGTTACTGCCTCTACTAGGCAGATGTTGGGGTGGTTTAATCTCTTTGAGAGTGATTCTGGATCTTGGGGGAGTCATTCTTTTGTGCCTTCCTTGGGGAGTCTCTCTTATCCAACAGTTAAGTTACAAAAAGATGATTGATTTGGTTTTGAGTTATTTAATATGTGCCTTTTGTTAAGAAAAAGAAATGGCGAGTAACTTAGTACTGTCAGGAACATTTACTCTTTCTCCTACCTAAAATCTGATGACAAGATATTTGAAAAGACATTTTTTTTTTGCTAATCTTAGGAGTTTTGTGATCAGAACTCAGCTTAAATGGATTATATTTAATCTACATTTTTAAAAAGGACTTCCCTGTTTTCCCTGGAAGCCTGTTTCTCACATAGCAACTTCTCAGTAGACAGAAATTCCACACACAAACTGTGCTAGCTGTCTATGTTCTACCAGTTTCGACTTCCTCCTTCTGGTGAGACTTCATTGACCTAGGAGCACTAAGATCCCTGGAAGGCTCCCTCTGACCTCTTCCCTCCATCTGCTTCTGTTCTTCCTTCCTTTTTACCCAGCACTGATACTCCATTGCATTCCCTTCAGTCCCTGATGTCACCTCTTGTAATGTAGTTGTACATGCTCAATGTAGTTTGGGTCCTGGCCTGAATGCAGCATCATTTGATTTTTATGTCTACTACTCCAGGATATGTATCAATTCCATTAGGTAAACAGAACCTGTTGCATTTTTTATCAGTACAAATGGTCCCACTCAGAAGGTTTTTGTGTATACACATCTATGCTATACTGTTTAAACCATGTTCATCTGGTTATAGACATACTGGATCAGAGAGTATGGGCACATTCAGCCTTACTAGAAAGGCCAAATTTCCTTTCCTGTGTACCTGTGGTGGTTTCTACTTTCACTCATAATATACTTGAACACTTTTATTGGGCATTCTGGAATATGCTGGGCCTTAAAAGTTGTTGTCAGTATTGCCTGTCTGGAATAGTGTTTTTGACATGCAGTGTCTATGAATGTTGATGAACATTTTTAAAAAATTTTCTATACAGAGCTTTTTTCTTTTGCCTGGGTTTCTGGTACCTACGTTACCATATCAGTTGTATTGATTTATGTCGTTTTGTGTATTCTACTGAAATATCTTGCTTTGGAATAATTTTATGAGAGAGAGAAATTGAGAAAGAGGGTATATATGCATGGATGTGTATACATAGGTATATAAAACATTTTCTTAGTACGTGATTTATCTCAATTTTTATGCGTTTTTTTAAATAAACATAATTCTTTGAATATGAGGCAGTTTAGCAGTCTTCCCCTTCTCCCACCCACTGTTGAGTTTTGATTTTGTATTACTTTTCTTTCCTTTTTTGAAATAGGGTCTCACTCTGTGGATCAGATTGCCTTGTGGTCTTGAACTGTCTGTGTAGTTTCAGGCTGACCTACTGACTTTGTCTCCAGAGTCTAAGGTTATAAGTATGTACTACCACACCATGCTCAGTCTTTTCGTTTTTCATACAAGAAATACTTCTCTGCTATACTGATATACAACTTCTGTCATAAATCATCATGCAAAATTATGTAAAATTGTCTTTCATGTTTAGGACTATACTCTACCCAGCAATGATTTCTCTTTCTATATGGTACAAGAATGTTTTCTCTTTTGTTGTTGGTACTTGTGTTAATTCCTCAAGGTTTTGATTGTGTGTGTAGGTGTGTGTGCATGCATATGTGCATGTTGAGGCTACAGGTCAATCTCATGAGTCATTCCTCAAGTGCTACCTGTCATGTGTTTTGGCCAAGAAGGTCAGACTAAATAGGTAGTATGCCCTAGGCATGGGATTATAAGTGTGCCACCATTCTTGACTTTTTAAACAAAACAAAACTATGATTTCTGGGAATCAAACTCAAGTTCTTTTGCTTGCAAGGCTAACATTTCACTACCTGAGCTATCCCCTAGCTCTGCTTCCTCTACTCTTTAATGATTGTTGGTATTTGAAAGAGGATTTTTGGGTTGTACATCACACTAAAAAAATCTGTTTAGTGGCATCATTTGTATCAACAAAAAATGTAACAGATTCTAATCTACCTAATGGAATTGATATGCACCCTAGAGAGGTGGACATGAAAATCATATGACAGCTGCATTCTTTGCCATGACCCAAACAGGGACAACTGCCGTACAAGTGACAACATCAGGGCTTCTATCTG
Organism: Ondatra zibethicus; assembly: GCA_004026605.1. Classification (NCBI taxonomy): domain Eukaryota; kingdom Metazoa; phylum Chordata; class Mammalia; order Rodentia; family Cricetidae; genus Ondatra; species Ondatra zibethicus. The sequence goes on along the minus strand of PVIU01016543.1, from coordinate 28,702 downwards.
GGCTTTAATAATGGTTGGCATTGATTTTGAGTGGGCACATTCCCTAGAACTAATTCTTCTTCATGATTATATTGACTATTCTTTTCTCTTTGCTTTCCCATATGCATTTCGTGATAACTTTTTGTATTAGTTAGTTTTCTACTGCTATTATAAGATGCCACAACCAAGGCAACTTACAGAAAAATCATTTATTTGGGCTTATGGTTCCAGAGAGTTAGAGTCCATGATGGTGGCAGGAAAAGAAAGTTGAGGGCTCACATCTTGAAACACAAGCACATAGCAGAGAACTGGGAATGGCAACTCTCAAAGCCTTTCCTCCAGCAAGGCCATACCCCTTAATCCTCCACAAATAGAGCCAAGTATGCAAATGCCCCAGACTATGGGGGACATCTCATTCAGGCTACCACATTCCCTCCAGAGCTCCATAATATTCTGGCCAGAAAGCAAAATGTGTTTATTCCAATTTCAAAAGTTCCCGTGATCTTTCACAGTCATAACGCTTTATGAAAGTCTAAAAAGACTCTTCTGAGACTCCTGGCAATCTCTTAATTGTAACCCCCTATAAAACAAAAAAAGCAAATTACATACTTCTAATATATAATGGTATAGGATATACATGGCCATTCTAAGATGAGGTCATTGTGAGGAAATACTAGACCAAATCAAGACTTTAGCTTTGCTGCCTACAACACACTTTTATGTTGTGGGCTGAGTCTGCTCTCTGTATTGAGTCTCCTTGGCAGATTTCCCACAGCCATGGCACCTCTGCTATCGTGTAGTCTTTAAACACCATCCATGCTCTATTTCCTCCACTTCACACAGTGGCCTCTCTAGGCTTTTCCACAGCGACTCCCATGCCGCACACCACACACTGCCTGGCCTCATCCACTCTCTGAAACTGTGGAAGAAGATTCCATGATTGCGTTGTCCTTGACTTCCAAAGCTCGCGCCATCTGACATTGCTAAGTTCAACTGCGTGCTTGAGATGGACCCTGTTCTCCTCGAGCTGCGTTTGCAGCAGTTTTTATTTGCTGTTGCCTTTTAGGGGCAGAAGAGCCCTTATGCCTCTTCCTTTCATAAGTTGGACCACTGTGTGGTCTTGCTCTCAGAGCACCCTTCCCTTTATTCCTTTAATTTTAACTGGGGCTCTCCGTAATGGCTCTAATCGTCTCAGCAACTACAGCCTCTCTCCCAGCATAAGCCTTGGCTGTAACATCAAGCTTGCCATTGTCCTTTTCCCTTCCCCAGTGTATGTTTTCTTTGTTTCATTTGCTCTTTTTCATTGTAGACCCGTCTAGGCATGCTTACTAATAACCACATGATAGAGTCAGTAGCAGACTCTTTTGAAATCTCTACTGACAAATAAGTTAATTCATTACTTTTAGATTCAGCCTCAAACAAATTCTTAGGGCATGGCATGGGCAGAAAGAAGCCTGGGTTTTGTTTGTTTGTTTGGTTTTTTCTTTTTTTGCCTCTAGATCACAGAGCAGTGGTGTCTGGCCAAGCCACTACTGTTGCTATCTTCTGAAACCTCTTGTGCTGAGCCTCCATAGTCTGCATAGCTCTTATCGCTACTGTTTTCCATGCTCCTACTAGGAATGTTCTTAGGTTCCACGTACAGTCTCCCACCACTTTTCTAGTTCAAGGTCCCAAAGTCTTTCACAACTGTTCAAAACTCTGTGGTCTGGTTCTTTGCAGCAATCCTCCACCACTGACACCCAGTTCTCTGTTAGTTCTTGCTGTGAGTAATCAGCACAATCAAGGCAACAGAAGGAAAGGGTGATTTGGCTTATGGAGGGATGAGTCTGTCATGACACAGAAATGTGGCAGCAAGCTGCAGACTTGACTAGAAATTGAGAGCTCCAGTCTTAAACCTGAAGGCAGGAAGCAGAGAGAGCAAACTGGGACTGTCGTGTGGTTTTTGAAACCTCAGAGTTTGCCACAGTGACATACTTCTTCCAGCAAACCGTACCTCCTACACCTACCCAAACAGTGCTACCACCTGGGGACCCTAGTATTCAAGTACCTAAGACTATTGTGGGGGGGGGAATCTCATTCAAACCACACTTGTCAAGTTTAAGAAAAGGCATTACTAAATTTTTGAAACTATAATAACATGAGGGAGAATTGTTCTCTATAAAATATAGAACCATTCCATCCTTAGACATGCTTGTGTATCTTTCCATTCAGTTATACCATTCATAATGTATTTTAATTAAAGTTTATTTTTCATGCTATTTTTGTGTTTATATATTTATTGCATATACTTTAAAGCAAGGCAGTCTAGGCATGTGTCTCAATGGGGGAGCACTTAACCAGTATGCACAATCCTGGGTTCAATCCCTTGTACCGTTAAAAGGGAAATAAAGAGAAGGGAGGCAGGCTGATGTGGGGGTTTTTGTTTGTTTGTTTGGTATTTTGAGACAGGATATCTCTGTGTAACAGTCCTAGCTGTCCTGGAGTTCACTCTGTAGACCAGGCTGGCCTCAAACTCACAGAGATCCCCTGCCTCTGCCTCCTGAGTGCTGGAATTAAGGGTGTGCACTACCACCGCCTGGCTGATAAGGGTTTTTCAGCTGACTTTTTTAAAACAATTGTTTTACTATTTTCTTCTTTGTGGCTGCAACAGGAATGCTCATCCACATAGAAGCAAATAGATTACCATATTTTTTTTAGGTATGGGTTACCTTACTCAGGGTGATTTTTTTTTTCTAGTTCCATCCATTTACCTGTAAATTCCATGATTTCTTTCAACAGCTGAGTAATGCTTCATTGTGTAAATGTTTCACATTTTTGTTGTCTACTCGAGGGACATCTAAGTTGTTTGCAGTTTTGACTATTTTGAATAGAACAGCAGTGAACATGGTTGAATAAATGTCTCTCTGGTAGGATGAAGCATCCTTTGGTTATATGCCCAAGAGTGGAATAGCTCCCATCTTCCTGAGCTACCATCACACTGATTTCCATGGTGGCTGTGGAAGTTGCCATTCCCACTAGCAGTGGGTGAGTGTTCCTGGCATGCTCCTCATCCTTGCTGCATGAGCTGTCACTTGTTTTATTGATCTTAGCTATTCTGATGGGTGTGAAATGAAATTTCAAAGTAATTTTGATTTGTATTTCCCTAATGGCTAAGGATGTTGAAATTTCTTAAGTGTTTCTCAGCCATTTGACTTTTCTCTTTGGAGATTGTTTAGATCTGCACCCCATTTTTTAATTGGATTATTTGTTTTCTTGATATCTAGGTGTTTTTGTTTTTGTTTTGTTTGTAGTTATTCACATACTCTGGGTATTAGTCCTTTATTCAACATGTACTTGGTAAATATCTTTTCACATTCTGAAAGCTGATACTTTGTCCAAATGCTGGTGTCCTTTGCCATGCAGAAGTTTTTCAGTTTCACAGTGTCCCATTTATTAGTTGTTGGTCTTAGTACCTGTGTAAATGGTGTTTTGTTCAGAAAGTCTTCTTCTGTGCCAATGAGTTCAAGTCTATCCCCTACTTTCTCTTCCATCAGGTTCAGTGTGTCTGGTTTTATGTTGAGATCTTTGATCCATTTGGTGTTGAGTTTTGTATAAGGTACTTTGTGTGCATGTATTTGGATTACTCTACATGCAGTCTTCCTGTTTACTAGCACCATTTGTTGAAGATGCTGTGTTTTCTCAGGTGTCCATAGGTGTGTGGATTTATATTTGGGTCTTCAATTCAATTACATTAACCAAGATGGCTGGTTTTGTGCCAATAGCATTCTGTTTTATTACTATATCTCTGTAGTACAACTTAAAATCAGGGATGGTGATACCTCCAGCAATTCTTTTATTATTCAGTTTATTTTTAGCTATCCTGGGTTTTTTGTGCTTCCATATGAAGCTGAAAATTGTCCTTTAAAGATGTGAAGAATTGTTGGGATTTTGATGGGGATTACATCGAATCTGTAGATTGCTTTTGGTAGCATGGCCATTTTTACTATATTAATCCTACCAATCCATGAGCATGGGAGGGCTTTCCGTCTTCTGATATCTTTTTCAATTTCTTTCTTCAGTGTCTTAAAGTTTTTAATCGTACTAGTCTTTCACTTGCTTGGTTAGAGCTACTCCAAGATATTTTATATTATTTGGGGCTATTGCAAAAGATGCTGTTTCCCTGATTTCTTTCTTAGTCTGTTTGATATTTTTATATGGGAGGGCTACTGAGTTTTGCAAATTAATTTTGTGTCCAGCTCCTATGATGAAAGTCGTTATCAGCCACAGTTTCCTGGTGGAATTTTTAGGGTCACTTATGCATATTATTATATCATCTGTAAATAAAGGTACTTTGACCTTTCCTTTCCAATTTGTATCTCCTTGATCTCCTTCAATTGTCTTATTGCTCTAGCTAAGACTTCAAGTACTATATTGAATAGATATGGAGAAAGTGAACTACCTTGTCTTGTTCCTGCTTTTAGTGAAATTGCTTTGAAATCCATTGATATTGATATTGACTATGGGGTTGCTGTAAACTGCCTTTATTATGTTGAAATATGTCCCTTGTATCTCTAATCTTTCCAGGACTTTTATCATAAAGGGTGTTGAATTTTGTCAAAAGCCTTTTCTGCATCTAATGAGATAATCAAGTGGTTTTTGTCTTTCAGTTTGTTTATATGGTGAATCACATTTACTGATTTTCATATGTTGATCCATCCCTGCATTTCTAGGATGAAGCCTACTTGATCATGGTGGATGACCTTTTTGATGTGTTCTTGGATTTAGTTTGCAAGTATTTTATTGAATATTTTTGCATCTATGTTTATAAGGGAAATAGGTCTGTAATTCTCTTTCTTTGTTATGTCTTCATTTGGTTTGGGAATCAGGGTACCTGTGCCTCGTAAAATGGATTGGATGCTGTTCCTACTGTTAGTGTTTTATGGGATAACTTGAGAAGTGTTAACATTAACTTTTCTTTGAAAGTCTGGTAGAATTCTGTGCTAACACCATTTGGCCTTGGGCTTTTTTGATTGGGAGACTTTTAATTACTGCTTCTATTTCACCAGGGCTTATAAGTCTCTCTTAATTGATTGACTAATCTTGATTTAACTTTGGTAAGTGGTATGTATCAATAAAATTATCCTTTTTTTTAGATTTTCCAATTTGGTAGAGTACATGCTTTTAAAGTCTGTCCTTGCCGGGTGGTGGTGGCGCACGCCTTTAATCCCAGCACTCTGGAGGCAGAGGCAGGCGGATCTCTGTGAGTTCGAGGCCAGCCTGGTCTACAAGAGCTAGCTCCAGGACAGGCTCCAAAGCTACAGAGAAACTCTGTCTCAAAAAACCAAAAAATAAATAAATTAAAAAAATGAAAAAATTAAAGTCTGTCCTTATGATTCTCAGGATTTCCTTGATGTCTGTTATTATGTCATTTCTGTCTTTTAAAATTTGAATATTCTCTCTCTTCCTTTTAGTTAATTTGGATAAAACCTTTTTCAATCTTTCTGATTTACTCAAAGAACCAACTTTTGGGTGATAGATGAGTATGTTTTGTAGGTTTATAGATAACTAGAGTAAATCATGTTGATGTCTAAACATGGGCCAGTATCCTCTCTTAGGCTGTTAGGATAGAGTCAGTTAGTCAGAAAGAACTAGGTCTAGATTTTTAAATTTGGCTCCACCAAATTTTTCTAGCATTGTCTTGTGTTGAACGTTAGTGTTGGTTTGCCCAAATGATTTGTCCATCCATTTGTTGTTTTATCAATGCCAAAGTCTTCCCTGTGTGCTCACACCACAGAGAAAGCAAAAACATCAGTAGTTGATTCCCTTGTTGCTTGCTAGCCTATTGTGAAAGAAGAGGCTCAGTGCCCTGGTTCCATTCCAACGTTAGGCAGGTCCTTTCATTCGAAGATGTGTGGGAGAGTGTCTTCGTGTTGGCTTGGGGCGGTCTCTGACTTTAGAGAACAGGGAAGTTTGCTGCCTTCTCTGGGTAGCTTATAGCTTCTGTTCTGGGAGGAGGAGGCTGGGTATTTCTGCAACATGACTGCTGCTGCTTCCTGTCCTGTGTCACAAAGGGGAGCTTTCTCTAGCTTCTCTCCCAGCCTGGAATTTGCCTTTTAAATACTCAATAAATATTCATGTCTACAAGTCTCTTTGAGTCTGTGTCTCTCAGGGTTGATATTTTCACATTTTTAATTTGGCCTGGGTTATTTTTTTACTACTTTTAACTAGAATCTTCTTGCTCATATCTTTATGTTCCTCTAGTGTTCAGACCCAGGTAGGCCATTGTTCACAGCCCATGTCTTCTCAGAGACTTTTGCCTCTCCTTAGACTTAGTTTTCTTTCATGTGTCTTCAATTGTAACAAGTGAAAAGGGGTAACAGTTTATATATTATTTACTTTTTTTTGTTAGTTTGGTAATGATACTGTTTTGGGCTTTTTCTTCCCTCCCTCCCTCCCTCCTTCCCTCCCTCCCTCTCTCCCTTCCTTTATTCCTTCCTTCCTTCTTTCCTTTCTTTTTCAAGGCAGAGTCTCATATCTCAATCTGACCTTAAACTCATTATATAGTTGAAGATGACTTTGAACTTTTGATCCTACTGCCTCCATGGGATTACATGTGTGTACTACCATGTCTGATTATATATATATATATATATACATACATACATACATACATATATATATATGTGTGTGTGTGTGTGTGTGGTACTGGGGATTAAACCCAGGTTTTTATGCGTGCTAAGCCAGCACTCTACCAACAAAGTTACCTCTCTAGCCTTATTTCATACATCTTTATATAGTGACATTTATAGGGGAAAGCAGTCAGTCTTTGACCATAAGGTAATTGTTGGCTATAAACCATCTCCAGGTTGTTTGGTAAGTAAGTGTTAGACATTTCATAGCTGTGATAAATTACCCAACACAGCTCAAAAGGAGGAATTATTTATTTTGGCTGTATCCATGGTCCGATTTCATTAATTCTAGATAAGCTTGAATAAAGCAGAATATCATTCAGCAGGATCATGTGACACAGGCTTCTCACCTCGTGGTGGACAGGAAACAGTAGGAGAATAGGCCCAGTGCTGTATATAATCTTCAGAGGTCAATTTCCAGTGATCTGCTTTCTCTAGCTAAGTCCTGCCACTGCCTAAGCTGGGCCAAAGGCTACAAAACATGAGCTCAATGGAACATTTCATTTTCAGATGATAGCATTCCACTCTTAGCCCAGAAAGGTTTGTGTGCACAATGCACATAGAATGTTTCCAAGAGTCCCCAAATATTGGCAGTCTCAATGTTGTTCAGAAGCCCAAGTCCAGAGTCTTTTCTGAGACTCGGTGCACACTCTTAGCTGGGAGCCCCTCAAAAATAAAAATATAGTTATATATTTCCATGATAAAATGGCCATGAAGGAAATACTCTGATTGGAAAGGAGAAAAGTAGAAGAATAGAAAGGAAGAATCTCATGAAACAAGACTGAACCGGAGGGGCATCACTGAATGCTTAGCTCCATGCATTGCATCATTGTGAGTGCCAGCTCCAACCTTCTGGTCCTGTCATTTGCAGCCAACATGGGCTCTTTTGGGAGGCTAGCTCTGCTCATGGCCTGTGGCTTTCCTCAGATGTAACTTCTTGTTCTTGGTGTGTCTTCTACTTCCTAGAATCTCCGTTTCAGTTTATGCCACACCCTCAGCTTTCCACATTGCCCTCTGAAGGGCTTCCTGCAGGGACTCCAAACTTACAGATTGCTGCCTAGCCTTCAGGATTTCCTTTTAAATCTTGATGGAAGCTTCCATGACCCTTTGATGCCTACATTTGCATGCCTGGAAGACCAGCATCACATGGACAGTATAAGAGAATGCCGTCAGCTAGAGCAATAGGCAGGCAGCCTTGGACCAAGTCCACTGAGCGCCAGACAGCTGAGCACAGTGAAAGAAACCCCAGTCAGTCTGCTCTAGAGGCTCTCTTTTTCTCAAGCGATTTTCTTTTAAATTGATTTGTTCCTTCACATCCTTGAGCCTGCCATCGATGACACCTGGACAATTCAGGGGAAATGCTCACAGCACCTTTGCCGTTGTTTCAATGTATACTGCTTGGCTGGTTTTAATGGTGCTAATCTTTTCAGAAACCATGCCTACCTTAACTTCAGCTTCACAGACTTGTGAGACCAAACTGAAGGGTTTTCAGGTCTTTCTAATTTGCATTTTTTCTAGTCATACATTAATCTGACTGATAGCAACTTTCAATAACTGTGCACTGTTTCAACACTGGAATGCCTTTAAGAATCTCCTCTACTAGGTGAACTAACCCATCACCATTAGACTCCCACTGTCTCAGGTGCAGTTGAAATGTAAACAGCTTGTTGCTGTTTTTATATCTCATAACAATGAGGACTACTCAGTTCTCATGAGTCTTTGTTGTCTTCTGAAACCTGTCCACTCTCTGGTCTTCTAACTCAGTGAACTCTGCTGATAGCATGTGAGGCTCTCTCACCCACTTCTCCAGACTTCTCCATTTTCACCTTCACAGTCTAGTTATAACAGCTCAATGATCCACTTCGCTGGCACCAGTTTTCTGTGTTGGGTCTTTAAGTACCATAGCTTAGGGTCATCTTTATTTTGCATCTTGGTTTTAGTCCAGTCTTTGGCTGCATTAATCCTGGGCCAATGAGCTGAGGCATTAATGAATGGCAGCATCACCATGTGACAGAGACTGCTTTCTTTCCTCAGGATTGGCAAGAAGCAATGGGGTAGGGGTGGGGGCAAGGGCAACCAAGCATAAGGTATACTATTCAAAGGCATGAACCCAATGTCCTACTTTTATCCAGACTCATCTCCTAAAATTTCTACCACCTCTTAAAGATAGCACCACTAACTAGGGACTAAGTATTTAAAACATAAGCCCAAAGAAACATTTTATATTTAAAGCACAGCAATACATTTCCTTTATTTTTAGTTTGCTGAGCTTTTTTCATAAATGTTTTGTTTTATGAATTTTTTTCCATAGCAATTAGTATGATCATGTAGATTTTCTTTAGAGTATTAATTGGTAGATAAGATTGCATTGATTTTTCAAATATCAAAACAGCTTTGCATTCTCTTGATAACTGCTACTTTGTTGCATATGCTTAAATATGTATACATACACACATACATAAGTTGAATATACTATGCTAATACTTTGTCAGAGACTTTTATGTGACTGTTTATGAAAGTACCCATACATAATTTTATTGTAATTGATTCATTTTGTACCTGTGGGCTAATGAGTTCTTCCAATTATTTTACCTAAGTAATGTAGCTGTCATCAGGTAGCCTAGACTTAGGATAGAACCTGTGCTTTGTACTGTACTCATAAGAGGTAATCTTCCATATTCAGTGATCCAGAGCTCTTTTCCAAGTGTGCATTCAATCTGAAGATGTATGCAAAGCTTTATAAAGTTTGGAATTAGTTTTGGCGTGTAATATACAGCCTTTTCATTTGGAGCAGGTCCAGCGCGCCCTGTGTGACCCTGGAACCCTCGTCATTGTGTCAGCACACTGTTTATGGGCATTTGTTTTACCTCATAGAGCACATTTTTCTCTGCTCCCCTCCCTGCCTCTCCCCTGCCCACTTCAACCCTCCCCCAAGGTCCCTGTGCTCCCAACTTACTCAGGAGATCTTGTCTTTTTCTACTTTCTACTTCCCATGTAGATTAGATCTATGTAAGTCTCTCTTAGTGTCTTCATTGTTGTCTAAGTTCTCTGGGATTGTGGTTTGTAGGCTGGTTTTCTTTACTTTATGTTTAAAAACCACCTATGAGTGAGTACATGTGATAATTGTCTTTCTGTGTCTGGGTTACCTCACTCAAAATAATGTTTTCTAGCTCCATCCATTTTCCTGCAAAATTCAAGCTGTCGTTATTTTTTTCTGCTGTGTAGTACTCCACTGTGTAAATGTAGCACATTTTCCTTATCTATTCTTTGGTTGAGGGGCATTTAGGTTGTTTCCAGGTTCTGACTATGACAAACAAAGCTGCTATGAACATAGTTGAGCACATGTCCTTGTGGCATGATTGAGCATCCTTTGGATATATACCCAAAAGTGGTATTTCTGGGTCTTGAGGAAGGTTGTTTCCTAATTTTCTGAGAAATCTCCGCACTGACATCCAAAGGGGCTGTACCAGCTTGCATTCCCACCAGCAATGATGAAGTGTTCCCTCTCCCCCACAACCTCTCCAGCATAAGTTGTTATCAGTGTTTTTGATCTTGGCCATTCTTACAGGTGTAAGATGGAATCTCAGAGTTGTTTTGATTTGCATTTCTTTGATGACTAAGGATGTTGAGCATTTTCTTAAGTGTCTTTCAGCCATTTTAGATTCCTCTGTTGAGAGTTCTCTGTTTAAGTCTGTACTCCATTTTTTTTAAAATTGGATTATGGGTTCTTTTGGTGACCAGTTTCTTGAGTTCTTTGTATATTTTGGAGATCAGACCTCTGTCTGATGTGGGGTTAGTGAAGATCTTTTCCCATTCTGTAGGCTGCTGTTTTGTCTTGTTGACCATGTCCTTTGCTTACATTTTTCAGTTTCAGGAGGTCCCATTTATTAATTGTTTCTCTCAGTGTCTGTGCTGATGGGGTTCTATTTAGGAAGTGATCTCCAGTGCCAATGCATTCAAGTGTACTTCCCGCTTTCTCTTCTATAAGGTTCAGTTTGGCTGGCTTTATGTTGAGGTCTTTGATCCATTTGGACTTGAGTTTTGTGCATGGTGATAGATATGGGTCTATTTTCATTCTTCTACATGTTGATATCCAGTTATGCCAGCACCACTTGTTAAATATGCTTTCTTTTTTCCATTTGATATTTTTTGTGTTTTTGTCAAAAATCAGGTGTTTGAAGATGTATGGATTGATATCTGGGTCTTCAATTCAGTTCCATTGGTCCTCCTGTCTGTTCTTATGCCAATACCAGGCTGTTTTCAGTACTGTATCTCTGTAGTTGAGTGTGAAGTCAGGAATTGTGATGCCTCCAGAAGTTCTTTTATTGTACAGGATTGTTTTGGCTATTCTGGTTTTTTTGCTTTTTCATATGAAGTTGAGTACTGTTCTTTCGAGGTCTTTGAAGAATTTTGCTGGGATTTTGATGGGCATTGCGTTGAATCTGTAGATTGCTTTTGGTAAGATTGCCGAGTACATTTTTCTTTTGAAGACATCCTATTTTGTTTCATTAGATTTGAGGATCATAATTCATCCTCAGTGGGCCAGTGTGGCATTATGTGAAATGCTCAGTCATTTCCGCACTTGTCACCTACCTTGTGACGTAAACCCCAATCCATGTAGTATGATGAGCAAAGCTGTGACTGGCACCGCTGGCCCTGTGCGTCATTACAGTCATAATGTCTTCACCGTGGGCTTTAGAAGAACTTCTTGTCGAATTTTATTGAAAAACATTGTGTTAGTCGTTCGGTGTGATGATAGCTGTAATAGAAGGTACAGTACCAAGCACTCATCACCGTGTTCCTACATCAGAGTAAAGTAGTGGTTAGGAAAGATAAAGATTTTAAAATGTATCATCTCATTAAGTAGAATTTTTTTTAACAAAAATAAAATGAAAAGTAAAGTAAGTTTTGGGAAACCTCTCTTAGATAAACAAGGAAAATAATTAATTGGTAGTATGTTGGTTGCAGTAGCTTAAAGATTATTAGCCTGTCAGTTAGGGACATTAAAGACACTGAGAACCATATCTATAGTCTATTTTATATTAAAGCTAACAAGAAAAGAAGGGCAATTTATTTCCTTGGGTCTTGAGTAGTTGCTCTAAAATAACCATAGGCAGGATGTTTAAAAAGCAGAACAAAACATTAGTACCATGCAAAGTGGAATCTGCTAAGGTATGTGTTGCTGAATAGTAAAAAAGTATGTGTGGAGCAGAGAAAGCCTTATCTGGAAAAACCTGTGAAAGTCAATGGTGAAGACTTTCCTGGGATGACTTCCGCAAAGTTGCTTTGTGGAAACTATTTGGGTCTACTGTGTTAAGCCAATTCTGTCAGCCATGAACTCCATTGTTCTCAAAGACTTAGACATCATCACTTCTGTTAATAGTAATTTTTTGTGAGAAACTGAACCTAAGTATCCCAAATTTCTTTTTACACACAACAGTTTGGTGACTTTGCAGTTGTAAAGTTGTGTTTTTTTAATTTTTTTGAGCTCAGTATTAAAGTGCACTTTTCCAAGTGAGAAGAACTCACTCAACCATCATGATAGAGGATGGCTTTGGAAACGTGTCTAATGATGATTGCGCTCTTCAATTAGTTCAGCATCAAACCACACTTGTACATGATACACCGAGTCATTTCGGTGTTGCAGTACTTGAATAATACAACTGGTTTTGTACATGCTTAACAAAACGAGAAGTAGACTATCTATTCCCATTCTAGCTCAAACCAGGTCTAGGAAAGTTTTTAGACTTTGATTCATGTACAAAGGAATATTCCATATTTTAAAATTCATTAACTGTATAATTGAAGAACTTCTACCTTACTTTCATTTGGAACTGATTAATGTACAATGTAATGAAGTGTTAACCTGAAATTATCATAAAAATAATTTGCTATAATTCTATAAATGCATTCTAGTTGTTGAATATCAATTAATACCATATGCTCATGACTGACAGCAGTGTTTGATGGTTCCTATTTAAAAGAAAATTTTGAAGAGTAAATATGTAAATCTCAGCTTTAACAGGTATACCTTAAAATTAATTTTAGTAATTGATAGCACTAACATTGTACATCCTATTTAAAAAAGATGTTAGTCTCTACAATTTTTCAATTATTAATAGGTGTTCATTTCTAAAAATATGTTAAATTATTTTAATATGCTTTGAATTTCAGCAACAAAACATTGCAGAAGATTGCATCTGTTTTGTTATGTGCTTTTCTAATGTCCTTCCTTAAGGGTCCCTTGATTCAGACTCTACACAGAGAAACTTTTTAGAATTTCTGTTGTAAGTTGGTTTTCTGTTGTACCTCATCATAGGCTTTCCATTGGCTCTCCTTGGTGGCTACATATTGAAATGAATACAGTATCTGGGGCTAGAAATGTAACTTGGTGCTAGAGTGCTTGCTTAGCATGTGCGAGGCCCTAGATTTGTTCTCTAGCACTGCATAACCCAGTTGCGGTGTTCCTTCCTGTAATCCCAGCACTGGGGAGGATCAGAAGTTCAATTTCATCTTCAACTATAGAAAGACTTCTAGACCAGCCTTAGATCCATGAGACTCCTTTATTAAAAATGCACAAAGGGTAGGCATACACTAATTAAACTTAAACAATTTTAAGATCAGTAGACATACATGGTTTATCAGAAGACCTGTTAACCTTTAGTAGTAAGGGAACCAGTCTGATGCAAATCTCTCTAGGGCTGCGGTTTAGGTTACATTACTGTAATTCATTGTCTTCGGTCAGTGCTAGTCCATTTTCATGTGTCCACTGTGTATTTATTACTGTTCCAAAGAAGCAGAACCAACAAGCTGTTTTATGGTGGGAAAGATATTCACTTTAAGAAATTGTCTCATGCAGTTGTGGAGGCTTAACCAGTACGGAGTCTGACAGGGATGCCTTTCGGCCTAGATATGAAGCAAAGTGTTGAAGTTTGAGGCCAAAAGAACCAGGAAGAGTAAATGAGAGTAAACGTGGCTGATGAGACCAAGGCAATCTGATGGGTTCTTTCTTGCTTGGGGTGATTGAGGAGACATCTCTTCAAGCCTGTTATCTATCTTATGAAGCCTGTCTACATTACAGAAGGGACTATGCTTTAGTAAGAGTCCACAAATTTCAAGAGAAATCTCATCTAAAACCACTATCAGAAATATCTAAAATGGACCAAAAGCATCATGGTTAAGAAAAGCTGAGAAATGCAATTAACCCAAGGAACATCTCACTGAACAAATCCAATTCCAGACTGTGAAATTATGTCTTTGCTTACCTTCTTTTTCTGTCCTGCTCTGCTTCCCCATCTTTGGTGGGCACTCCCTCATAAATCACTGCTTAAGAATCCATTCAGTGAGATGTTCCTAGAATCACACCCCAGAAATACTCATCTCGAGATGTGATGACCTGGGTTTTGTAACTGCTTATCACTAAAGTGTTATTGGGCACCCACGAGTTGCTTGACTTTTAAATCTCAGGTATTCGAGGGCAGAGAGATGCTCACTGAGAAATTAAATTAGCTGTTGCCAATTTCAATGAAATTCATAGTAGTTTCATGTATCGCTTAGCTAGATTGTATTTATCTAGCTCCCTAATTATTAGTCATTTTGATTGTTTGTGATTTTTCCTACTACAAACCATGTGGAGATGACTAGCTTCCTCTAAATAGCTGACACACGTACTTTTAAAGCAATGATAAGATAATTGGTAAAATACAAATGAGTCCTAGATTTGTCAGCCTTTTATCGTATAGTAACCATATTTAAGGGTGAAAATCAAGATAAGCTTTGACTTAAAAATGCAAATGTGTGAAGCTGTTGCATGGATATGGGATGTAAATTGTAACAACAACAAGAAAAAATATGCAAGAATAGATTTGATAGCCAAAAAAGTGCTTAAAATTTGGGGGAAATAGAGATTTTATATTTAGGTGCCCATGAATTTTCTAGCCTTTTAACAAATAAATGAAATGTGAGAATTGACTGAAAAACTAGGTTATGGGTTCTTCTTATTGACTTAATGCAATCAGATGTATTTTTCATAAATTAGACCATTAATAAGCATTTAAAAAATATATATATCTACCTGAAAATGAGGAAAAAGGCAGCCCAAGTAACTGCTCCAAAGACTTAAGTTAAAGCTATGGATTTATGAGAAGAAAAGATGGTAGGTAAAGCTAACACTGGGGATTTAGGTGAGGAACTTCTGAAGAAAAGGATGCATGCTTCCTTCCAAGATTATTGGAAACACATGGCCAAACGTTCATGCAGGAAAAGAGAAACACTTAGGAAAAAGAATTAACTCATATGAAATGGAAAATAATAACCAAAAAATCTAAGATATTTAATTTAAAAAAACTGCTTCTCAGTTATAGGATTACATAGATACATTATAAAGTAAATTATTTTAGAAAACTCATAGCAACAGTTGCCCCCATAGGAAAGAAGAGATTTTCCTTATAAAATACATTTTATCTTTTTACATTTGTGTGTATGTGTGTTATTATGTTATGTATGTGTATGGGCACATGCCACAGCATATATATGGAGGTCAGAGAACAAGCTGTAGGAGTCAGTTCTCTGGGTTCCATGGAACAAAGTCATGTCACCATGCTTAGTGGTAAGTCCTTTACACAATAAGCCATCTCTCTGGCCCAAATATCAAAAAAAAAAAAAGTTTAGACTGGTACTCATTTTGTAGCTCCTGCTGACTTGGAACACTCTATGTAGACCAGGCCAGCCTTGAACTCACGGAGATCCACCTGCTTCTATCTCCTGAATGCTGAGATTGAATGTGTGTTTCACTATACTTACCCCAATACTAAAGTTTAAAAATAGGTTTTAAAACAGCAGAAGATTTTAAAATAACCAGTAAATCAAAAAGAAATAGCAGTTGTAAAACAACAAAATAGTTTTTGTCAGTTCATATGATCATTGATCTTGGTTCAATTTTCTGATTTCAGATAATTGAAATAAAACATTTTTACTTGTTTAATATGGCAGAATGATATCATTGTAAATTGGAATGCAAAATTAAAATATCTCAATGCACAATATAATTTGAAATGAAGATTCTTTGACAATTTTATGTCATGGTATGCTATATGAACACTGATGAAAAACGTAGCAATTCTTGAAGGACAGAAGACTGTAAGTAAAATCCTGTCTTGTACAACAATAAAGTAATTTTGTACTAATGTTCAAAAAGGAAATAGCCACTCTGAACTTTATCTTTGTTAGTCTACCATCTGCAAATAAAAAATATTAAATGACAGAAGTGGTATATTCTTAAGAAAATAGGAAGACTACAAACATTAAGCACTATTAGATTAAAAAACCAAATGGTTGTAGAGAAACTTCATTAATGATTTATAAGAGAGGATACACATCATGTTAATTAAATTTACAGATGATGGTAAATTGGATGGTGTTGACAAAACCAGAGAGGGCACATAAAAGAGACCTAAAGTGGTTAGAAATATGGGCAGGAAATGAAATGTGATTCAACCTGGAAAAATGTAGCTAATACATCTGGGGGAAATAATCAGAAACACAGCCATTCAGTTGGCAGCATCTACAGTGCTTGGAAAGCAGCGCTACTGAGAGGCTTTGCTTGAGATGATAGCGAAGGCAAATTATGCACGGTCTCATAATTCAGTACTCAGTAAAGTCAGTCCATGAGATTTTAGTATGTACATCCAAAAGGTCCATATCACATGGCAGGAAGCTAAAAGTTATTTTACTAGTACTGCTGAGATCACAGTGAGAATACTGGTTTGTGGCACACACATGATTCAATAAAGCAAATTGCATAATGTTCAAACTGGAAAATAAATGCATGACAAGCGTCAGACTTTAACTTACTGCGAAAGATTAAAGTAAAACATACCGTTTGCTTATTTTCTGTTATGTCCAGTTACAGTATTTCACAACTATTTGAAAGATGTAAGCGTCATGGAAGTCAAGTCACTTTAAAGGTAGGATAAGAGGCTTTATAGTTAAGTACTGGGATGAAATTAAGTAACGGAAATTTAAGACGGAATCCGGGAAATGTTTTCTGACAGCAAAATCTATTAGTCTCTGGAATGGAATCCCAAGAGAGCTGGGGTGGGGAGTTCCATTCTCTAGTCATTGGACTGGATCAAGGCTTGGACAAAACATTATTAACACACATATACACACGCACAAAGACAAAAGAAAAACCAGTTTGAACATTTTGTATCAGCAGAGATGTGTGTGCACAGAGACACCATCAGATCTCATCTAATTATCTTTTCCCCAGACTTCTCTGACGTGCTGTAGCCTATCATTAAGGAACTACCTATTATTTTTTTTAATGAATGCTTTTTAAAAGATCAAATTCATATTTTCCAGCTCATAGACTTCAATTTCCTGGACTATTATTTCTTTCTTCCAGCTCATAGAAAGCTAGAAAAGAAAACAGCCTTCCTTTCCCTGTTGATGAGATATGGCCTTAAATATTCCAAACCTTTCCCTGTTGATGAGATATGGCCTTAAATATTCCAAACCTTTCCCTGTTGATGAGATACGGCCTTAAATATTCCAAACCTTTCCCTGTTGATGAGATATGGCCTTAAATATTCCAAACCTTTGGATCAAATCACATGAGGTTGCTGAGCTCTGAAGTCCCACTTACACCACTGCGTGAGAAACATATTGTGATTGCAGTTTTGCAACCACAATTCTGGAAGAAATGAAATTCCTTCACTTCCTTTCCTGGGCAAGCCCACAGGGAGAGCTTCACCAGATGCTGTCCTGGAGGTGCCGCTTGCTTTAAGAAAGCAGTACAACTGAGTTTGAAAAAGATACAGGATGCAGTTTATCCAAATATTAAAACATCATGTCAATTGCACATTTCAATTACCTAGAATGATTTTGTCTATAATAGTATTTGGTGTCCTAAATAAGAAAAAGAATGAAGAAGATGAGTACTTTTGAATATAAATTTAATTTTAATACAAGCTGTGATTTGTTTAAATAAAAACAAATACATGAAAACATGCATTAGGTTTTAGGCAGGAGGTTAAATGTGCTTATTTAATACATGCATGTATCATATATACAAATGTAAATATATAAATATACATCCATATCATATAAAAGGAGGTCCATAAGTTATATTTCACATTATCCCCTTTGTTATTTCTTTAGAAGGAAATGAGTGGACGTCCCATTCCAGTCCAGTGCTGAACATTCCAGCTGAAGAGAAACATATGCTAAGGCAATATAGGTAGTATAGATAAATACCAATTTTATTTTATTTTTTCACTTTTTATATTTTTATTATTATTTTAAAAAAGAAAACAAGCTATCTTTCTTCATATTATGTACCAATCCCAGTTCCTACTCCCTTCCCTCCTCCCATTCCCCCCACCTACCCCCGCACCCCACCCCCATTCACTTCACAGACCAGGTAAGGCACATTGCTTTGTGGAAGGTCCATGGCCCTCCCTACTTATAATGTTTCTATATGTCTAGGCTGAACAAGGTATCCATCCAAAGAAAATGGGTTCCAAAAAGCCAGTACAAGCAGTAGGGATAAATCCTGGTGCCACTGCCAGGGTCCCCTCAGTCTGCCCCAGCCATGCAACTGTCAACCACATTCAGAGGGACTAGTTTGGTCCTATACTTCCTTCCCAGTCTGGCTGGTGTTGGTGAGCTCCCATTAGCTCAGGTAGACTGTTCAGTGGGTGTACCCATCTTGGTATTGACCTCTTTGCTCATATTCTCACTCCTCCCACTTTTCAACTGGACTTTGGGAGCTCAGTTCAGTGCTCTGATGTGGGTCTCTGCCTCTGTTTCCATCAGTTGCTGGATGAAGGTTCTATGGTGATATTTAAGATATTCATCAATCTGACTGCAGGGCAAGGCCAGTTCGGGCACCCTCTCCTCTATTTCTTAGGGTCTTAACTGGAGTCATCCTTATGGATTCCTGGGAATTTCTCTAGAGCCAGGTTCTTGCTAGCCCCATAAGGGCTCCCTCAATCAAATGTCTCTTTCCTTGCTCTCCTCTCTGCCCTTCCCCCATCTCGACCATCACGTTCCCTCAAGCTCTCCTCCCCCTCCCCTTCTCCCCTTGTCTTCCCTTTCCAATCTCCCCTACTTCCCCCACCCCCATGCTCCCAATTTTGTCAGGCAATCTTGTCTATTTCAACTTTCCAGGTGGATCTATGTATGTTCTTAGGGTTTACCTTGTTTCTTACCTTCTTTAAGATCCTTTGCTTTACAGTTATGAGTGAGTACATACCATGTTCATCTTTTTGGGTCCGGGCTACCTCACTCAGGATGGTGTTTTTCTAGTTCCATTCATTTGCATGCAAATTTAAAGATGTTATGGTTTTTTTTTGTCCTCTGAGTAGTACTCTGATGTGTAAATGTGCCACATTTTCTTTATCCATTCTT
This sequence comes from Ondatra zibethicus, assembly GCA_004026605.1. Classification (NCBI taxonomy): domain Eukaryota; kingdom Metazoa; phylum Chordata; class Mammalia; order Rodentia; family Cricetidae; genus Ondatra; species Ondatra zibethicus. Next base: position 9,644 of record PVIU01016543.1, on the reverse strand, counting down.
CGGCTGAGGGACATCTAGGTTGTTTCCAGGTTCTAGCTATTACAAATAATGCTGCTATGAACATAGTTGAACAAATGTCTTTGTAGTTTAATTGAGTATCTTTTTGGTATATGCTCAAGAGTACTATTGGTGGGTCCTGAGGTAAGTTGATTCCCAATTTTCTGAGAAACCACCATACTGATTTCCAAAGTGGTTATACAAGTTTGTATTCCTACCAGAAAGCATCTTCAACAAATGGTGCTGGCATAACTGGATGTCAACATTAGAAGAATGAACATATGTGTAACAATAATTAAAGATTTATATATCAATTTTAATAGAAGGGTTTAGAAAATTTTGTAGAATTTGTTGAGATCTAATAAAAATGAGCTAGAAAATGATGGTAACTGGGCTGGTGGGTAGGGTGGGTAGGGTGGGTAGCTGGCAGAGGAGGGTGGGAGCACAGGCAGGTGCCGTCTTTCCTTACTGAGGCACTGAGCCAAGGAAGGAGCTCTTCTGACACCACAGAATTAGGGCATTTTCAACAAATGTTTATATTGTTTCTATAATAAAATATAAAAATTCCTAACCCAGAAGGTAGGAGTAAAACTTCACATAAACTGAAGGTAGACCTTGTCTTTAGAACAGTTCGCTCAGATAAGCATGTGCTAAGTCTAGTTACAGAAGCAGAATTCGAATTAACACAGAATTCAAATGTGCATGTATTCAGAAACAAAAATTTCTGTGCTGTTGTCATGTGACAGTCTGCTAGCTAGCAAGCAATTCAACTCACAGTTTTTATTTTTATTTCTTCAGTTAGTTGCTTTTCATTTCTTAATGTGATTTACAAACTCTACCCCCCTCCCACAAAGGTGTGAAGGTTCGTTGGTGAGAAACGCTGGTGCAGCACTCTGCTCCCACCAGGGCGGCCCCGGTGGTGTTTCCTTGGTTGGGGCCGGTAAAGTTTTCCTTTCATGTAACCCTAAAATTATTTTGAAACCCATAATTTTATTACACTTTAGATATGTTAAAATATTTTTTTTCAATTATGTCTAAGGGCAGGGAATGGCCCTCAGTTGATAGAGTGCTTACCTAGAATATACAAAGCCCTGCATTCTGTCTCCACTCCCTCATTCCCTGGGTGTGGCAGCTAACGCTGGTATTCTAGGTGCTTGGAAAAGGAAGAGCAGGCTTTTAAGGCTATCCTTGGCTACACAGCAAGTTCATCTGGGAACAATATCTTGGAAAGAAGAAAGAGAGGGAGGGAGGGAGGAAGGGAGGGAGGGAGGGAGGGAAAGGGAGGAGAGAGTAGGGAAGGTGAAGAGAGGAAGGAAGAAAGGAGAGGAGGGGAGGGAGGGAGGAGGGAGTGATGGAGGGAAGAAAATTATCTGGATATAGTGATAAACTCAGGTTAGTGAGTTGTTAGGGGGAACCATTTCAAGTTCAAGGCCAGCCTGAACTTAGTGTAAGAACCTGTCTCAAACAATAAAGAAATATTGTGTGTGTGTGTGTGTGTGTGTGTGTGTATGTAAATGCACATTCTAGCAATGTTGTTATCTACTTTAAATATTTAGGTCAGGATCCTTTATAAACCTAAACTATAATTATACTTTTAAAAAACTGTATTATTGAAATATAATTTACATACTATGTAGTTTATCTGTTTGAAATATACAATTCATGTTTTAACGTACTTACTCCCCTTGCAGAGGGTCCAGGCCTGGTCCCCAGCTTCTGCATGGCAGCTCACAATCATCTATAACTCCAATTTCAGGGGACTTGGGGTTTCAGGGTCCTCTCTGGCCACCTCTAGCCCCAGACACACAAGTGCTACAAATACATACATGCAGGCAAAATCTCATGTGTAAAATAAATAAGTATAAATAAGTAAATAAATAGAATTATATAGTAATATGTTCTTTGTGACTTAGTATTCTTTTACATAGCATGTTTCAGAGATTCATCCGTATGCTATGAATCAATACTTTAATACTATATAATATTCCCTTATATACATTTTTGACTCTAGTCAACTTACATTGAATCTTTTTCAGAAACACATTATGTACAAGTCTAGATAATCGCTCATACACCAAGGAAAATGTTTGGTTCATCCCAGTATGAATACTATGAGCATGAAAATATACCAGTCATTAGAAAATGCTAAAGTAACTTTTCCTTCTTTTTTTCCCCCACAGAGATCCACCTGCCTCTGACTCCCAAGTACTGGGAATAAAGGTGTGCACCACCACTGCCCAGCCTAAAATAACTGTCTTAAGAATACTCTTTTATGGTTTACTGCTATCTTTTCTAATATTCTCATTAGATTACTCTATGGGTCTCATTGTTCTTAATCCCAAGTTATTAGAAGTATATATAAGTTGTTCAACCTTTGTTGAGCTCAATTGACTTTTCTGAGAAAGAGAATGCTAACAGTAGAAAAGTATTCTGAAATACTGTGCACATAGTGTTTAAGCAATGCCAGGAACAGTCATTTCTCAGTAAATATTATACACATCAGAAGTCAAAGCTGTTGTTTCAGGTCAGTGTCTAAAATGCAGCCACCAGCCACACTGAAGGTCCGTACATCTCTTCCTATAACCTGAGCTTTGTGTACTTCATCATTCAGATGCCCTTCACTGAATTAAGTTAAATTCAGCATGGACTCTAAATTGTGATGCCCAGAATCAACTCTGGTGTTCAGATATAGTTTGATCCCTATAGAATTTAATGCTACATTTTTATGTTAGTAGAATTTTAGAATCTGTGTTTATTCATTCTTTCATTTATCTATCTATTATGAGTAGGTAATTTGGAGTTAATTAGAATTGAACAAGTAATAGTAATTGATCTTAGGACTTAATTTTAAAGACTGTATGCATATTTCTAAATATAAATATATACTTATGTGAAATAATATTTTACACACATAAAACTTGTGTGTCAGTTACAGATTTGAATACAGAGTGTTGCTGAGTATCTTTCTCTGAGGAAAAGAGAAGGATTCTGGGTTTTCAGTAAAGTAGACATGCAAGCAAGGAAAGAAAGAATTCAAAAGGAGCAAATATTTAAGTTATCTAAAACTCAAGAAGGCAAGTAAGGCTTAATAAAAGATTAAATAATAATGGTATTCTCCATTATCTTTTAGTTTAATGAAAATATAATTAATCTTTCGAGAAATTAAAGTTGTTATGTGAAAAGGAGGGAAATAGTACAAGTGCTTATTATGAGCAGGAAAAGAGTAGGTAAAGAATACAGGAGGCAGATGAGGCATTTCCTAGGTGAACTTGAGAATCAGGGAACATATCTCTGTTGGTTATATAAAACAATAATTAACAACCAGGACAGTTTCTCAAAAGCAGCAAAATGAGCAAAGACTGGCCCTACTAAAATATTGATACTTAAGACTGTATTGGTTTAGACAGTGTGAAAAAGTATTTGACTATGCAGGTTGATTCAATACAAAATATAAAAGCAGGCTCAAAATAAGATGAAAAATAGTATTTATCAAATGTGATGTTAGAAATCAGTGTGGGAAAAATAGATATTCAATACTAAATTATATATATTCATGAGCTAGTTGTCTGTACCCCCAGTCTTTGATTGTTTGTTTGTTTCTACTCTTTAGAGATAATGTCTCACTAAATTGTCTAGGCAGACCTGGAACTTACTGTGTAGCCCAGACTTTCTTCAAATTCACCATTCTTCTGCCTCATACCCCTGAGTTCTGGAATTGCAGACATGTACTAAGACAACAATCCAGAATGTTGTATTCTTTTCTTATAATTTATAATAAAAAATTTCAATTGAAAAAAAAACACAGTTTAATCTTGGAAAATAAAACCAGAAAACTACTAAATTAAACCCTGGAAGAAGTTTGTTTGCTTGCTTCTAAATCAAGACAGAATCTTACTATGAAGCCTGGTAAGAGCAAGAATATGTGCAAATTCTCTGTCCTGCTGCCTTCAGATTCCAGGACTTACAAGCATGCACTATCTATGCCCAACTGAGATTATTTTTTTCATTATTATTATTTCACGGACAGAGTGTTCCTTCTAATACAAAACTGAACATTCATAATGGCAAAGACTAGTTCATTTGCCTAAATAAAACTATAACTTCTGTGATTTAAAATCCTAAGACTATTCTCCTAGAAGACCATCACATAGAACTGCCGAGGCAGCTGGCCTAACAGATGCTTGAAAATCTAACATATAAACCCAAGAAATATAAAAATCCAGATAACATGATACCTAAAAAATGTTTAATTGTTCAATAATTGAATTCAAAGATATAGGCATGGTTAGAGTGCCAAAGAATTTAAAGGTGCAACTTAAAGATCATCAGTGACTCAAAGGCGATTCTAATAAACACACGAATAAAGTAACTATGTAACAAGAAGTTCAAGAGTTTGAATGAGAAATTCAACAATTTAGAATGAAAAACTCGCAAAGAGAGGGATTCCAGAGCAAAGACAACAGTACAAACAAAAAGCCGAATCTATCAAATTAATACCTGAGCAGCATTCATTGACTGCACCAGGCAGAATACAGAATATCAGAGACTGAAGATGGTCGAGGATCAATTACATCAGCAACAGTTATCAGAGATTGAAGTTTGCTGAGGATCAATTACAACAGCAATAGTGAGAAAGGTGGTGTTGAGCATAGCATTTAAGACCTGTGGAATGTGGGTCATACCTGACTGTGATTTAGAAGAGTGAACTGAAGTACAGGCTAACGGCGTAGAAAGATGATGCAATGAAAACTGATGTGGTGAGACGGAATCATTTAATTTCCCATCTAATGAAAGAAGTGAAAGCTGCAGAAGGAAACTCTAGGTCACTCACAGAGGCAAACCTATCAAAATAAAAGCAGACACCCCCACAAAACTCCTAACAGAAGAGCATATACTGGTTTGTATCAAGCTCCCCAAAGAGATAGTACAATTACCATATTGGCAAACTTACCCTTTAAAACAGGAAAGGAATAAAGACCTTCAATAATATGCATAAATTAAAGCAATCTGTAAGAAGTCGGCATTGGAAAAGATACATAAAGTAGTATACACAGAAGAAGAAAGATACATTCAGTCCTTACAGTCATGAAATAATTATTTTCAATATTAAAATATATAAATGAGAACTAAGAAGGTGTCATGCATTAACTTAGTGAGCCTCTAATATTTAGAAGAAGTTTAGTTACCTTCCACTAAAATTCTAAAAATTCCAACTATGCCATTTTAAAGGACAGAGCCTAAATGAATTGAAAAATAAAATCCAATTGTTTGCCTTCTCCAAAAAACTCACTTAGTGTCAGAGACATACAAACAGAATGAAGGACAGAAAATGATGTTTCAAGTAAACAGATTCAAGCAGTGATAGCAGTAGTAATATCTGAGCAAGAAAACAATCAGAAGTGAAGAAATTCACTATATGCTAGCGAGAAACGGTCTATTGAGACAATATAATTATTATAAATGCTTAAATATCACATGTTGTAAACCCACCTTCCTAAAACAAACAGTGCTAGACATAAAGAGACAGGTAAGTCCAGAAACAATGATAATGGGTGACTTTAATACATCACTGTCATCAATAGATAGATATTGCAAAGGAAAAAAATCAATACATCTCAGAGTTAAACTGCATTTTAGGTTAGATGGACATGACAGACATCCACATAATAGTCCATCCAACATTTGTAGAATGTACATTCTTCTTCTCAGCAGTCCACAAACTGGTCTCCAAAACATACTATATTTTAGGCCACAAAGCAAGTCTTAACAAATAAAAATAATGATTTGTTATATCTTATTAGATGATAATAATAGAGTAAAACTAGAAATAAATATATAATCTACAGACATTGTACAAACACCAGGGGATTGAATAATATACTTTGGTTCAGTCAGTGATTCATTGAAGAAATAAGAAAGAAACTTAAAAAAATTCCTAGAATCAAATGAAAATAAAAAGACAGCTGGACACTTTGTGATACGACAAAGGTGATTCTGAAATTTATAGCTCTGAGTGCCTACATTAAAAACAATGAAAAAGATCTTATGTAACCTAATGGTAACTTCAAATTCATAGAAAACTAAATATCATCCAAGCCCCAAATTAGTAGATGTAATGAAATGATGAGGATCATGGTGGGAATGAGTGGGGTGGAAACTGTAAAACAATGAAACAATCAGTATAACAAGAGGTAAAGGTAGGCAAGATGGGCAAGCTCTTAGTTGTATTAGCCAGAAGAGAAAGACAATTTTAATTAATAAAATTAGAGATAAAAATGGAGATACTATGACAGTTCTCACTGAAATGTAGTAGGTCATTAGTAAGTTTTTTGAAAATTATTTTTCAAATACAAAAAATCTGGATTAAATGGATACATTTTTAAATACACATGACCTAGCAAAATTGAACAAGATGAATATAAATAGCCTAAAATTCATAATAAAAATGAACTTAAAGCAGTAATAAATAATCGTTTAACATAAAAAACACCAGGACTGGGTAGATTCAGTGTTGAATCCTGCTAGATCCTTGAAAAGTCTCAAACTGTTAAAAGAAAGACTAGGAATGCCTGTAAATTTATTCTATATTGCCAATATTAATCTTATATAAAACAGACAAATTTCTTTGATGAAAATGAGCAAAACAAAACAAAAACTTGAACAAAACAAAAAATCTTATTTCCCTAACACTTTGTAAAGATCATACACCTGTTGAACCTATTGGCACATGCCTTTAATTCCAGCATTCTTGTTACTAGGGCAGGAGAATCACTACAAGTTCAAGATCAGCATGGTCTGCTGTGGTGGTTTGAATAGGAATGGCCCCTATAAACTATGTATTTGAATGCTTGGTCATATGGAGTGGCACTATTAGGTGGTGTGGCCTTGTTGGAGGAAGCAAGTCACTGGGGGCTAGCTTTGAGATCTTAGAGGCTGAAGCCTGGCTAGTGTGTCCATCTCCTTCTGCTGCCTGCGGATAAAGGTGTAGAACTCTCAGCTCCTTTTCCAGCACCATATCTGCCTGAGTGCTGCCATGCTTCTTAACCATGGTGTTAATAGACTAAACCTCTGAAACTGTAAGCCAGCCCTAATTAAATGTTTTCCTTCATAAGAGTTGCCGTGGTCATGGTGTCTCTTCACAGCAATAAAATTCTAAGTCATCTACATAGTAAGTTCCAGACTAGTCAGAGCTGCAATTCCAGGCATGGAAGGGCATTTCAAATTAGTGAAAGTGAACAAACAGTAAAGTATATAAATAGAATCAGAGAAAAAGTGATGTGATTGTCTCAATAAATACAGAACATGTTTTTGAAAAATTTCAGTATCTCTTAATGATAATCCTCAAAGAAACTGGTAATAGAAGGAACAACATAATTAAGGCTATATACAACAAGCCTATGGCCATTGTACTAAATGCTAAAGAAAATAAAGCGTTTACTCTAAAATTAGGAATGTAATGATTTTTTTTACCATTTTTAATCAATATAATGCTCAAACTCTTAAGTCAGATAAATAAGGCTAGAGAAATAAAATTGAGTGAGAATAAGAAAATAAGAAGTCAAATATATTACAAATATTGTAATGATGTTCTTCTTACTGGGTCCTGCAGACCCCACAAGGAAATTCTTAAATCTGGTAAACTCAAAGTACTGGGAGACAAGTTAACATTAAACAGCAGCTTTTCTTTATATCAATGATGAGCCTGCTGAGAAAGAAATCAGGAAAATATTCCCATGTATAATAATCTGAATAAAAGAAATTCTAACAAGAACTCTGGCCAAACAATGTAAGCTATAAATGCTGAAGAAAGCCACTGGAGAAGACCCCAGAAGATTAAAGACCTCTCATGTTCATGGATCAACACATTAATAATATTTTAATGGTGGTGGTTTTACTAAAAGCAATCTACAAACTCAGTGTAATTCCTGTCAAAATTCTATTAATGCTTTTCACAGAACTAGGGAAAATAATCCTGACATTCTTTTAGAAGCCCAGAAACTAATAAACAAACCTGAAAGAGGCCTGAACCAAAAGGAGCAGTGTTGGAGGCATCATGACCCTGATTTCAAATTATACGATAGAGCCATCATAACAAAAACATATTGTCATTAGCACCAAAACAGAAATATAGACAAATGGAATAAAATAGAGGTCCAAAAATAAATCCACAGAGGTATAGCCGCTTGGTTGTTGGCAAAAATCCTAAAAGTATATATTAGGCAAAGGATAGCCTGTTTTCTTCCTGTAGTTTTGATGTTTTGGGTTTCACGGTTAAGTCTTTGATCCGTTAGTTTTTATGTAAGGTGATAGATATGGGTCTAATTTCATTATACATGTGGAAATCTAGTTTTTCCAGCATCATTTGTTGAAGATGTTTTTGGCATCTTTGTCAAATATTCAGTGGTAGGAGTGGTACACACACCTTGGCAGTAACCAACAGTTCTTTAATTGGACTTAAGACCTGTTCAACAGGAGGGAAATATGCTTTGTACTGGAAACTTAGCCATCTACCCAGAGCTAGTGAAGTTAGGGATCTTGGAGAAGAACCTATAACCACCATTTCACTAAACCAGCAGAATCCCTAACTACATTCTAAGTATTTGTCCTGTACAAACAAAGTGTAGTCCTTGCCTCAGGGAAACGTCTCATTGTAACAGATGGAGACCATTACAGAAAACCACAACCAGTCAAGCTGTAGGGTTGTAGAATCCACTCCCAACTGATAAGTCTACAAAACAACTCCAGAACCTAAGGCTCAGGAAACATTGTGGAAGAGGGGGTTAGAAGGATTGTAAGAGCCAGAGAACCAGAGAGTCTGCTGTGAGATTGTGTCTCCTAGTCATGTCAGAAGCTGTACCCATGGCATCTCATCATGACTGCCCAGACATGAGCTGCAGGAGAACAGCAGTAGAAGAGATGAAGTTGACAGGGTGAAAACAAGCTTCAGCCCTCCACAAAGAACCACAGGTAGCTAAGGAATGCTGAGGGTGCGGGAAACAGTCTTTCCCGTGAAGGACTCACCAATTATTTATCCAATATCAGATGCTCAACCCTGGAAACATATGTCCAAGTAACAGTATACAGGCTGAGCAGATTATATTTAGGGATATATATGTTTACACTTGCACATATTTGCATATAACAACAATTAATGAAAAAAGAGGCCATGAACTTGAAAAAGAACAAGAAAGGGTTTATGGGAAGGATTCGAAGGAGGAAAAGGAGGAGAGTAATGCTTTAATTTTAATCTCAAAAATAAACAGAAAAAGAGACAGCCTGGCTTATCAGTGTCGCTAGGAAAACTGTAATATACAGACGAGTGAGACTTGATAACTTCTCCCCCAGCCTGCATAAAATCAGTCCAAAGTGGGTGAAAGAATTAGCACAGAGTAGTAATGCTTAAAACTAGCAAGGGAATGCCAGGCAGTGGTAGCACACGCCTTTAATCCCAGCACTTGGGAGACAGAGAGGCAGGCAGATTTGTGTGAGTTCAGGGCTGGCCTAGTTTACAGAGCGAGGACTACACAAAGAAACCCTGTCTCAAACAACAACAACAACAAAGCAAGCAAGGGAAAATAGAGTGAAAATCTTTAAGATCTGTATCTACTCTGTTCTTATGAGACAGTTGCATTGACCAAGCTTTCTGT